>OX461809.1:26644392-26742316 GCA_949802685.1 Dicyrtomina minuta | reverse complement strand
AAGGGGTTCTCGGTAATAAACTGTACAATTATCTCCTTATTATTTGTATCCTGTGTTGCTCAATAATTAAAATGTGAAAACCACGAGTTAAATACATGTACGATGTACGTATTGCTGCGTACGTGTTATGTATTAAGAATAAGAAGTAAGAACGCCTGGAGTTGGAGTTTATTAAAAAATAAATGTGGTTCCAATTTAGGCACTCTAGCGACTAGTGCTAGTAATTTTCAGGCTTGTTTAGAATCTGCAAAATGTCGGATTATAACGCATTTCCGAATGCTGCGATGTGAACAAAAATGTTGTGCGCAAAAAAGACAGCATTGTGTTTAAAGTTTTCTTTTTAAGTAAATTCTAAATGCACTTTTTTCGACGATATAAATTCCTACCTGAGTCATGCAATGCTTGCCGCGACCTTAGATTTTTCTTACACACAAAGACAAACAACATGTACTAAAAATATATTGAAAACCCTCGTGAGCATTAAATAAAATTGCTTCGTATCAGATGCCGTTTTTAAACACATACACCTTTTAGACAAACAGTATTGATAATCTCTTAGATATAATCTAAAGAGTAAGCTGCTGGATTTTTATCAAAATTAGATTATGCCTAGGTTAGGTGGCTGTAAGCTATAAGCTCTTGTAGACAAAATTTAATTGCTCAAATTTTTTGAAATGTGTGAAACGGTTGTAGACAATTTCACGCTTCACGCTTTTAACCTCGATGAGTTCATTGTTGTCTAAATTTTCTCATTTTTGGTCAGCTTTAATTTAATTATGAATTTGTGATCATTTATATAAAGTATCAACTGGCAGTCACAAAATTACCAAGAACACCAACCTATAATAATTTGGTACCACAAGGAAAATGAAGCAGCGGCACAATAAAAGAATCAATCAAACAAGTTTTTTTCGATAACATTATAGGTAACCTACACATACTTTATATTCCGAATTTAGAAGCATGTGAGAGCAGATTTTTGGGGGTGCTGATTTTTTGTACTGTAAACTATTAAATTATTTATTCATATACACCGTATATGATCCTCATGACATTTCCGGTAGCCTGTACGGATTTAAAAAATTGTATACACGGAAATTTTTATTTCACAAAAAAATGCATGTCATAATGTGAATGCCGTGTCCTTTTTCATAATAAAAAAGTAAAATCACCTGTTTTTTGGAAAATTATAATAGACTAGTAACCCGGCCCGTCCTGCGGACGGAACTTTTCCTTGCCTGACAAAATAATCGCAGGAGCATAAACTATTCTTTAGTTATTACCTGTTATCCTTAAGCCAATAAAATAAAATAATGTCGTTAAATTAAATTTCAACCTTAAGCCATGCAAATTTTAAGGATTATTATTTTTTGCTTAAGGCGTCATCCATATATCTCGTATACAAAATAGGGGGAGGGGGGGTCTAGTTTCTTGATCACGTTTGTATACGATAAATCGGAGGGGGAAGGGAGGGTTCGACCTCTTGATCACGTATCCACTATCAAATTGTGAAATAAACGGAAATTACAGTTTTAATTTCGCAAAACGTTTAAAAACTAAAAACAAATCTGTCATTTTATTCCTGTTTATACATTATATTTATTAGTGGGTCCTACATAGGGTAAAATTGTACTTTATTGTGAACAATGAGAAGACAAATTGACTACATATTTGTTGAATATTTTTATTTACAAGCATTATTTCTCAATCTTCTGTGAATAGAGTAATAGAGTATCAACAATTATGTTACTATATAATTTGCGTGACTGCTGTTATATGAGCTATATACGGTATTTCCTGTAACAGTGGTTGAACATGTAATAATGTACTGTTCTAGGTTGGAGCTTGAATAGTGGACGGGTCTAGTTAACACACTATACGACAGTAGACGGGCCTGCAATAGTAGTTGGGCCAGTAATAGTAGACGGGCCCGTAGTATAAGACGGTTCTGGGATGTTGTAATTTGAATAGTGGATTGCGCCAAGGTTACACGAAATACGGAGCATAGTTCATTACCATTTTGAAATACTTGACCAATTTCAACTTCAATGAGTGGTATATCATTTTTGAGCTCTTAAAAAAAGTGAACCAAAACTGTCTGTTTTCACTTCTGACCCATACAACACTTTTTAGAGGAAGTTTAAAAAAACACAACCTATCCGGTTTGCAGCTTTGAACACAAGCATAATTATTAATTAGATTCTACTAATCAATTCCGTTTTATTAGCGTAAAACATATAAATTTGCAGCGAGTAACCGGTACGAAGTAAAATTTTGAACTAGCGCGAAACTTAAATTAACCTCTTTCTCATTAAAAACTAACTGATAAATCTGAATCTGAATCAAGTTAAATTTTCCAAAATTGATTTAGTTTAATTGCTCGCTCTCAGCACTGCCTCATATCACTGCTAAGGCCCGTGTTTTACGATAAAGGTTGTGTTGATCTAAAACTTACAAACAGTATAAACACAATTTTGTTTTGTTTTGTGTCCGGTTTAAAGGTTTTAACTATGTATATGCTATATTAAATATTATATTGAAGTTGGAAAAAGTTTAAAATATGGGCTGTAAAAGTCTGAATCTCAAAATAAAAATTTTAGAATTTAGGTTTTGTACACATATGAATACAAGAAGCACTAAAAAAACAAATACTATGCTAGGTTTGTCAAACTAAATTTTTGCTAAGGTATTTCATGAAATGTAGTAATGTTGTTTTGAAAATGAAATTTAATAAATAACAGTTATTTTAAAAAAATGTATACGTATATAGGGGGGGGGGGGGTTGTCGTCAATGATCACGATTGTATACTTAGAGGGGGGGAGGGTGTAAAAAAGTCAAAAAAGTGTATACGAGATATATGCACGACGCCTAAGTAGCACAACTAATATGCACAGGCAATTTACTTTTACCTTATTCTACGTTCATATACACCTGCAAGGTGAAGGGTTAAAAATAGATGAGGTAACCAAACACGATACCGGACCCCGGACACCGGACACCGGTCACCGGACACCGGACACCGGACACCGGAGACCTTGATTTGGATTTTATTATTATGTAGATAGCTGTTTACAAAGTGATCAGCTTAATCATCATAATCAAAGTGCTACATATTAACAAGTACGACTGTACACTTAAGTTAAAGTTAGAGCATGCAAAATTCTGCCGTGTTCAACATTGATCTTTCGTAATACTCTCTTTCAATTTTTCCCAAACCTTCCACGAGGTTTGTTTGCCTCCAGATATTGGATAAAGGAATATTTGAGAAATGTTCATTTGTAGATGTCTGTAGCGATTAAAGGCTGAGCACAAAGGAACAAGATAGAAAGGATTGATAACTGGGAAGCCAAGTAATACTTTTTTTGTAAATGCAATTACATAATAATTACATTTGGGATCAGGATCAAATGCGATATACGGACACTTTCCTCCCAGATCTTTTACTCCAGGACAGGTTCCCCATAGGGGATATTAACCTCCCTCATATCCGCCCAGAAAGATTTCTATCAATTCTTACCAAGGAGGGTTTCCTCCCGCAGTATCAAGACCTACCAGAAATACCAAATGTACCTTTCCATAAAATATAATTACGTATTCGTGTAAAGGCATTCTTGACTTGCGAAATTCATAAACTGAAACTGAAGTACCCACTGCTTAATTGAACCATTTAGAAACATTTCGACAAAAGTTAATATCCACTAACATGCGACTGCGACTATGCATATTTGAAAGTCCACTATGCAATCATTTGCTTATGGCTCTTGCAATTATTACGCTTTACATTTTAGGGGGGAGGGGTTTCCGAATAATTAGGAGAAGGGTATGAGTAGAGCGGCACTGACACCATATTATTTTACTAGAGTATACAAAACGTTTCCTTGGGCCGCATACAACCATTTTAGACATTAATGTTATTGATGTCCTTAACCAAGGAAACGAAAACATTGCTCCCGCACAGGAGGCGGCGCATTCTATTCCTATTGCAACATCTGTGGTTAACATGGCTATCCGCTCTAGAGGGAGGAAAGCACACACAGAGAGGTGGAACAAAACAACTACCTGCGCGGAGTCAAAGCGATGGATTGACAAACCTTGGTATGGAAATCACTCGCTTACAAGATTCTCGCGCATGCACTTAAAATGGCTGGTGGAAATACTTACTGGTCATGGAAGATTCCAGGCACACATGCACAGGATGAGACTAGCAAATTCACCTCTGTGTTCACATTGTGGACTAGAGCAGGAAACAGCACGTCACTTTCTGGCGGAGTGCCCGAGATATATTATGTTCAGGAATATTTATCTAGGTGCATGCATCTTGACAACTACTACTGGCTACACCAAAAGACTTGTTGTCATATACCATGGCAACAGGTCGTTTTGCGTAGTGCCTAAATTAAAGCTATAGTATAAGGGTAGTCTGCAATAGGCCTATAAGTGGCCTGAGCGGCATTTTGCATAGTAAATTATACTATGTGAGATCCCTTCAAATACAATACAAGGAAACGATATAAGTGTCTTTTTAGACAACAAGGACACCTTGAAGATGTTCTATCCGAGGAATAAATAAAGATGTGGTTTTATAAGCCAGGGTTATTTTAACTATGTTCTTGTATTATGGAAGGAAACTATAAAGGTATGTGGGGCAAAAATCGATGATTTTACAAACGACATTAATTTATCATATTCGTGCACCAGCTAAGAAGGTAAATCACGCTAAAACTTTGTGCCTAAATGCTATTTTATTTACCCTCCTCCAGTAGTCAGTAGTCCTAAAGCTAAATAGCTGCCAATATTTTCGTGATGGGTTGAATATCTGCTATATCCGCTGTGAAATCCGCTTATAAGGGACTCCGTGGGACCGGCAAAATCTGTACCTTATAACCGGAATCCCTTGTAACCGTTTAAGGGATTTCCCTTGAAAGCGGATACATCATAACTCAGACTTAATTTTTATTGTTAGCTTAAACAAGGTCAAGATATATACAGCTTTGTTCATTACATGCAAATTATAAGTATTATTTAAAAAAGCCAGTTACTGTTGTTTGCTTGGTTTTAACAGCATGTAGAGTCTTATAATAAATATACATAATAATAATTCTTGTCGTATTCGATTTTTTATGCTTAAACTAATACAAGTTTATCTGATTACATCTATTTGCTTTAGAATCTTTAGCTTTAAGATTTCATATTCTTGTTCAATGGTGAACGAGTTCTTTTTCCTCTTCGTCGACATTTTAAATATATTGAAGCATTAAAGTTTAAGTCTATAGGTAGATCCACTATCACCAGTCACCAGCCCTAAAAGCCTTGCCTTGTAATCTACAAATAGGATTACTTAAATGTAAGATAATGTTAAAGCTTTGGTAAGCAAAAATTAGTTATTCGCTGACATAAAGTAGGTCCTTACTACTTTGGTCATACATTTCCCTATGCATTTTTATTAATTGTTTAAAAAATCCCTTATAAGTGACCTAAATTTCCAAAAATTGGTCCGAAATTTGTCCCTTATAACCGAATTATCCCTTATATCGGTTCCCTTAAATCCGGATAATTTTAACATTAAAAGCATAGCGGGCCAACCAAATATTTGAAATCGGTCCCTTAAAGCCAGATATCCCTTTAAAGCGGATCCCTTATAAGCGGATTTCACTGTACTCAAAATTTTGATGATACTGGGAGGAAAATGTCCAACGGAAAATGTGCTAAATGGTGGGAAGCCGCTCGTTGTGGGAAATATTATCCAGTAGGAAATGTCCTACAACCATCAAATGCAATCATATGAAATACTCACTTTGTATATAAGTACTTACCGAAGTATACAGCGAAGCTGGACTCTTGGCTTGGAGTCTTTGTTGCATGGAAATCAATCGCATTGCTGAGAGTTCAAAATTAATGTAATAAAAAGGGCGCTCTATACGGGGTTAAATGACTTGTATGGAAGTACAGGTTGACATGAATGTATGGATACTGTCATCAGTATTATATAGGTGCTATCTCTTATGCAATAGTTCAACATAATTACGAAGAAGCAAATCACTCAAAAGAAATTTATGGAGGCCCCATCCTGACCATGGTCGTGCTCCATGTACCTACTTAACATCATTCAACACTATATTAAAAAAAGCAGGTTTTAAGATATGTACCCACCTACCATTACTTTTACCTACACTCAAAATCAAAACGATCAGATGAGTTCATAATTAAGGTAATAGCTCTCTTTTCTTAAATATCCTGTTAAGTAATTTTTTTAGTTTTATATTATTTTTTCAAACATTTGAAAGTAAATGATATGCTTTTTTATTCACTATTTTTGTCATCAAGTCTACTTATGTCCAAAATACAAACTAGAAAACTCGATGAACTATGCACTTATAGTAGCAAAATCAATGCCTATTTGACTTTATGAGCAAATTATTTTTCGGAAGCTGCAATTCAGCTGAGAGGCAATGAGCATGCAAACATGTCCCAGTCCTCTCCAAACCTTGTTGTTGCTCCCATATAGTATTGATGATGGAATTGCGGACGGATTTTCTGCTTGAAGTGTACAGATATCATAACATATTGCAGAAAGAAGCAGAAGGTCCTATATCATCTCTCATGCTCTATTGTAGATTAGAGTGCATAATATTATTGAATAGGTGGGTTTGCCTCGTTTCTTTCTCTCTCATCTCTCTCTATTTAATCTCTAGTTGGAGCTGGACTATTGCTATTATGCTCATATTATTATTTTAATATTATGATGTGGAAGTTGCTTCGAGAGAACGATCCTGTCCTGTGAATGCATAGGTTCCCACTAACTACTGCACTGCCTGCACTGGTTGAAAGTCCTTGATGATGCGGCTCGGCGGTGTTGATGATCGTGGACATTGTGGAACCATGCTGAAGACTCTTGTTGAAGTGCACTAACCCTCAGGGCCTACGGGTTTTACTTTTTGATTTTAAACTTTTGACTGATTCGGATCTCACGCTGTACCTAAAAGCTAAGGAGAGAAAAGAACGTAGGAACTAACTAACGAAGAAACGATAGGATATAGGATAAGTAATAGGATAGATACTTAGGAATAGATAAGATGCCGATATATTCTCCGTCCAGCAACACTAAAGACTGCAAAGAGCAATAGCAGGGGGTGTCTCGCAACTATGCAAACACCTTCATCAAGTCTTTCTTTTTCATATCCCTTAATTTAATTTTCAACCCAAATTTCATCCCACACAAAGAAATCTCTATATCCTCTCTTGTGGCTACCATCTACTATACTCATATATCCACTATCCTCCCCGACCGACCACCTGGTCATACCTTCCTATTACGTTCATACTTACTCGTTTACATATAGTTAGAGAGCTAGTTAGTCGTGTTGTGAGTATTAAGATAACCCCAGTCCTGCATTCCCTCTTTCATTCAAACAAAATTCAGCAATTTCATCTTCTACACCCAGTCACACTAGTACTAGTCAACCTCCTGTCCACATTCAAGACAGACACATTTTGCCACTCCATGTGGACAGAGTATCAGCCTCATCATCATCGTCGTCGTCGTCATCATCATCAGCATCAACATCAGTATCGGTATTTTATTTTGAGTCCTTCCCCGTCTTCTATAAAACTATTGCTCCATTTCATTCTTCTCATCAGTGTAATTCCTATTCTCAACTCATGACAGTGATCGTCATTATTGGCTTCACATCCAGTGTTCAGAGACTCGTAGTAAATGTGTGACGCCGTCATAACTCGTTCACGTCCATACATTTGTGGTGACTACATTGATACATCCTTTGTGCTTGTGTGTATTTTGCGATCCACAACTGTTTTTACCAGCCTACAATATCTCATTCAACTCACAATTGACTCAAATTCACCAGTATATAGACAGTGAGCCCTCGCAGTCTATTTCACCGCATATGCATTTCAGGAAGACCCGACTATTGCCCTTCCTTACAAAAACGATACTCTATACAAATATACCTACACATATACTATACTTACATCATTTACTGATACACCCTATATGAAATTGGTCCCCACCACCACAGCACGAGTTTATCCAAACCAAAAGCTTCACGAAGGTTCCCATGTAGCCCTTCCAATTAACTTGTAATGTAATGACAGTTAGTGAATTCGGTGATTCCGGAAAACACTTACAAAATAATCTGCCCACAAACATATCACAAAAACATGAATAACTACTACAAAATCTGTACAGACAAGACAACACTCAGCAACTCCACGTGTTCCCCCTAATATTTCACTCCAACTTTTGAGAAGTCCAAGTTCTCCGAAATTTTTGAAAAAGTCAAATTAAACCTTTGGGATTAAAGCGAATAGAACAAAATCACTATTTAAATTTCAAATCTTGAGTAGTGCGGAAATTATAACTCATAAATAGCATTTTTAGGCTACTATGAGGTAAATTAAAATCTTACTCTATAGTGTGTATGACTAATTTATCAGACTCGTTTCAAGTAAGTAGGTACGTATAAAGGATTAGGGGCAGGTATTTGTATGGTAAAACTTATGAAGTTCCAAAAAAATATTCTATACATAGTAAGATAGTGGCTCTATAGTATAGTTGTTGGTGTCAAGTATAACAATTTCATAAGGCACGCCTACCCCACCCTAAAGTCTAACAACAAGTAAAATAAATGGAATGAAAATCATACTTAATAAATGTGACATTTTCCCACCATCATCATAAATAAAAGTTTAACTCCCACTAAAACAAAATCTGTCTCTCTATTAAAATAGATTTCAAATGTATCTCTAAAGTCAACATACATTTACATTATGTAAACACATCTATTACCTTGCCCATTTTTGTTTTGTCTTCCAAGACTCTATAATGCTCATATATAACGCACTAAGCGTAATTTTAAATGTTCACAAGTGACACATGTATTCTGGTTTCTAACCCTCACACACTACTGTTCCTACAAAAAAAAAACAGGTGCTAATGATACTATAATGAAAGTGTTCTATCGTTTTGTTTTTTTAGCCTGAGCTTATAAGTTCATGGCTGATGCTGACACCACATTGTGAATAGCACTGCTAATTATTATGATTATTTGATTATGTGAGCACATTGAATTCCCAAAACTGGGGCAGATTTTGTTTGTTTAGTGTTTTCAATTAATTTTGTAATTTTCTTTTATTGACAAGTGACAATACACATATGCCAGACTTGAAATAAAGGGTCATAATATTTCCCATTGATTTGAACTATTTTTTTTTAAATTCTACTTAAATATAGGTAGGTACTTTGCCTTGTAATCGTCACTCGTAGTAGCTGAAAGAAAAGGGTATTTGTCCATTTCCAAAGCCACGTTGGCTCAAGCAAAAGCATTATACCATGTGCTTTCTACTGTAAAATATTATGTGTTTGAGTCAAGAGTGAGATGTGAGATTGCTTGGCTATATAATTATAGACCATATACTATATAGTCATGCTATATATTCTACAAACAGGCATAAATTTACCCCCACACATTCACGCACTTGTAATTTGTATTTTTTTCCCTACTATGAGCTGTTTTAATTGTTTAGTCAGAGTCAAAAATGTTGGTCATTGGTGAGTGGAAGGTCTGTTTGAGCCTCTTCTGCTGTTCCTCCATACTATTTGCCTCTGTGAAACTCGTTTTTGAATTTGCACTTGTATTATTTGTCATTCTGACATGAAGTAAAACGTGAGCTTGACAGTGAAAATAATATGTGGTCTTTTTAAATTGACATACAGCTGAACAAGGCTCAAATCATTTACCACCACATCCCGCGACGCGACCAGGACTACAAGAATCTGAAAACATTTCACAGGGAAAACAAAACAAGACAAAGCAAACACTTGAAAAGCCCAAGCAATCTAATATAATCTACCTACGTCCACACTCCATTACTCCATTCATCCCTACCTCCATACCTTCTACAAGTCCTCGTAGTATGTATACCAACTACTTATGAATTCAATGGGAGACATGTGAGACGAAGAAAAGAAGTTTACGATTACAAAGTTATCATCATTTCCCTCCCACTTCATATCAGACTTTACATCTGAGCAGATATTTATTTATTTACTCATGTCCACAGTGAGTGAGGAAGAGGAAGTATTTTTAATAAACTCAAATGCAACATGCATCTGTGGAGGGATAGAGGACAGAAGACATCAACCACTCTGGATTCACTGACGAATAGTCAATTATGAGACAAACACCATTTATTTGTACAATTTCCATCTGTGAATTATTTCTGTGATTGGTGGTAATTTTATTCAAGAAGGAAAACTATAAATATAAATTTAGTTGATCTTCGTGCGTACTACATGGAAGCTCTTAAATAAAAAAAAACTTTTTTTTTTAAAAAAAAAGAAGAAGGAAATCTCTGGAAATTTTTTAGAAAGTTCAAGAAAGGAGGAAACAAGTAGTGTATTTTGATTCCAAAATGGAGCATTTCTGTGGTAAAAGTATATGGAGTCGAAATTTGACATTGGAAGAAAACTTGGTGGAAATGAGTGAATGTCCATTAAATTTTGTTCAGATCGTAGCAAATCTAATAATCACTCAGGTAGTAATTGTACTTCTCATTTGTCGCAAGTGTTTTCGACGAAAGACTCCAATTAAAGGTCATATGTTTCAACATCATATGTTAATATGGAACTGTACCTTCGTTTTATTTTTGTGTATATTTTGTTTGAGTGCGGAGAGTGCCATTATATTTTGGTCAACTCCGAGTGTGACTGGTGGAAATTTGAACTTCACACTTTCTTCATTATTCTCCACATCTGTCTCATCAGCATCTTTCGAGCCCATCAATATTTCCTTTACTTCATTGTACTTCTCAGTGTTTGCACCGATTACCTTCATGATCGTCCTCCTCCTCGCCTCCATCCTCTACGATGACTGTGAAGCCCACCAAGAGTCTAAGTTCCTCTGGATTAACATCTCCTTGTTCCTCCTCTCATCCATCCTGAGCTGGGCCAGGCTGTACTTGTATTTACAATTGGTGGCAGGACTATCTATTCTTCATGTACAAGTCCTTGCCAACATTCTTTCCTCCCTTACGACCGGAATCCTGGCTGCTCTTCTAATTCACACATGCTACTGTCAAGTAAGTCAAACTGGATAATTTACTGTTCCTCTCAAACTATGCTGTTTCCTTCATAGCTCATTAGATCTACATCCGATAAATATGCTAATCAACTACTTTTTTTTCAAGTATGATAGCATCTCTCTAGTTTAATTTAACAGTTACATCCAGTCACTAAGACAATCCTTAGATATTTTACACTACTACATCTTATCTTATAATAATTTAGTGGGTAGCTTTAATCAGGATAGCATCTCGATCTCATGTAGTAGATGTTGAGCATTAAGGAGCTCTGCGAAGCTCTGTCGGATTTTTGTAAGATAGGTAGGACCTATACTATATACATAGCTCTCCCTTTGACATTTTATATTTTACTCATTTATAAACTACTGCTGCGGTGAC
This sequence comes from Dicyrtomina minuta, assembly GCA_949802685.1. Classification (NCBI taxonomy): domain Eukaryota; kingdom Metazoa; phylum Arthropoda; class Collembola; order Symphypleona; family Dicyrtomidae; genus Dicyrtomina; species Dicyrtomina minuta. Next base: position 26,730,837 of record OX461809.1, on the reverse strand, counting down.
ATTGGTGTCATATTTTATAGTCCACTCTTATATATACCTAATACCTACCTATACCGTCTTCATAGCACTATTGTTTGAGAAAATATTTTAAGTGCCGTGGACTCCTCACTGCGCATTCTATGGAAATGGAATTCGGGATTTTGTTTTCGTCTTCAGTGCTCGAGTATGGTTTTAGATCTTTGAGAGACTTAATTTCTGACTTAAACAAATATCATGCTTAGTCACATCAGAAATCAAAGTGCCACACTGTCATCTCAATTATTAAGATTTTTCGTGTACGAGACAATGAGAACTTGTTGGAGCTTATAGCATTATGGGAGATATTCCACCAGTTAAAGTATGGTACTATGTGCCTGTATATACACCTGTACCCTCCAGATACTTGTTGGAAAACCGACGTTAGTTCTAAAAAAAACTGAAAGAGACAGAGAGAGAGAGAGAGAGAGACAAATTACTCAAGCAACCCTATTCAACTATTCACGCATGAAAGTAAAATAGTATTATATGCGCTTCCCGACGCCAAATACCACTTAAATACCGTCCACTACTAACACCAACACCACTTAAATATACATCTCAAATCCATACACATGCATCCTTCAACACCTTCAGCTAAAAGGAGTTTTTCTGATTCACTTTAAAACTCTGTCTCTGCTCTTGTGTTTCCGTGTGGTGTCTTATTAAGCCTTGCAGCGAAGGAGTATGATGAGATGGAGGGTTTGACAGTCGAATTATATTATGTGCTATGTAAGTAGGTAGGTATGTTAATTCCATCTCCATCCTCAGTATTTTGTTGCATAAAACATCTCACTCTTTGAGTTACTTATGTTATTTGAAGGTTATTTATGATGTACATACATATGCTGCACAGTAGTGAAAACCTTGCTCGTTTCTATAATTACTTTAAGTCATACTGACAGGTCAGTAGTAAAAGTTTTGATTACCTACTACACAGACATCAGAATATATTATTATATGTTTTCTGTCTCAACTCCGGCACATATATAGTATAATTGTAGTCATCCCAGACACAACAGGATTGACCAACAACCAGATTCTATATGCACATACTACCGTATCATAAAGATCTTTTGTAATTTAGGGCTACTATAGCTGAACAAAATTCATGATACGTATATTAAAAAAAGCAATGTAATATATAGACCCATCGTCAGTTTAGAGGATCCATGCACCATGCTTTTACAACGTACCAATTACAATTGCGTTGATCATGCCACAGTTCCTAAAAATAAAGCTGCTCTTCTTATTCTTCACAATTTATTCAATTGAATCTCTTTAGTCAGTCAATCTTATTTATAACTTACAAAGGACAAAAGTGTTAAATTGAATTCACCTGTTGAACATCTTAAAAGTTCAGTTTTGGCGTCTAGGAAACTGTCATTTATAGGAAAGGTATTGAGCTATCAGATTGGAGATAAAAGGTATAGGTGAATGAAAAATCCCACGCTATAATAATAATACAAAAAATTCCTCAAGAATAATTCGTCATCATTTATTACATTATCATTTATATACCTGTAGACTAACCACCCCAAACAAACGATTAATCTGCTCAGAAACATGAGAGAAAAAATCATCACTACAGTTAAGGACATAATTGTCCTTTAGTTTCTTCATAGGAGCTTCTTAGAAAAAAAAGTTTAGCCTTACCATCACATCAAAATCCTTCAAAAACTATGAGCTTTGTACACAATATGTAATCCGTAACTACTTATTTCCCTATACTGGATTTAAATGATGCACATTATTTAACTAGTCTTATTACTTGTTAAGCTCTCATCCTTCTTGTCAAGTCAATTCATTGGAAAGAAGCAGTCATAAAATCTTAATTATATACTTAGCTCAATTGATTCCTTGAGCTATATTACGCTAGGCAGAGCTACTGAAGCAATACATTATAAAGCCATCGTTATTCATTTGGCTTACAGATTCATAGGTGTAGGTATGGAGAACTTCTTTTATTTTTTTGCATCAATCATGTACAGATGTACTTTACAGAATTAACAACTTACATAGATACATACATGCAGTCACCATAAAATATTCAGACGCTCAGATACTCAGATTTCAGATAATATTTATGCGAATAATTCATTTTGGTTTTTCTGAAACTACGTCCTCATCCTTGCATTCTAAAAATCATTGTAAATTCAATATATACGGAATGAAAGATGGAATGCACATAGATAACGAGATGAGGAACGTATAGTATGTATAAAGTAGTAATTACTAATTAATGGCTATGTAGAATATATTGTATGTTTTGGTTTCGGAAATGCACAGATGAAGAAGACCTGTCAGTCCACTGTCCATGTAGACTTAAAAAATGTTAAGTATTTACACTATTACTCTACGCTACTCTCTCGGATTTCCTTCTACTGGCTCACTTCATTGCTTTGGTGGGGATATCGGCATCCCATGGAAGAAGAGGATTTAGGTGAATTACCTCCAGAAGAAAGTACAGCTCATCAATTTAGAAGATTTAATGAAATGTACAAGGAAGAAAAGGTGAGATACTTAATATATATTATGTTTTGAGCTATTACTTCACCTGTACGTATACATATAATATGATGTTCATTAAATATATATATAAAAGCTCAAAGAAATCTCATCCGATTAAGTAGCGTATATCACTAATTTTAATTTTTACAAAACTCCCTATGGCTGCGGTTAAGTATGCGCACTTATTTAATTACTTTGAAGGTATCAGATATGCATGATATTCCGTGAAATAAATTGCCCTATAAAATTTGGTTTGGGCATATATATACGCATATATAGTGTTTGCGTCCAGGTATAAGTGGTGCAGTTTACATATATATGTTAGTAATTTTATTTCTCAGGAAGACATGAAGTAACCATGTTTGCTTCTGGGTGTACTTAATTTCCATTCACGAGCGGCATAATAAAACCTTGTTGTTGTTACTAAATAATTACTTTGTTCACAAAAAAATAATTGAATAATATCAAGAGAGAAGTTGTCAAGATTGTAAAATAACAGGCTTCCGAAAATATTTTAAATTATCCAGTCATAATGTGTCGAGTTTTTATCTCTGTTTTATTGCTTTGAGCTTTGATTTAATAGGTTTTTGAGCCGGTCCTCTACGCTGTGTAGAAAATGAGTGTGGATCGAGGAATATACATGTTTTACATTTCATCCTCATTTTGTTTGTATGTGTATAGAAAAAGTCCGCGAGACTGTTTAGTCTCTGGAAATGTATGTTCAAGACGATCATGAGTGCATTTCTTATGGGTGGTGTTTTTCGTCTGGCTGCGGATTTTTCCGGACTCATAGCTCCACTTGGAATCAAAGTAATTGTTGACTATGTTGGACGTAGTAGTAATAGTACAAACATAAATTCAACCAAACCGGATGGGCCAATTTTAGATGAGGAGCCTCTACAGTACTTAACGATTTCTCAGCTTATATCAAATGGTTACGTCATGGCTGTTATTATCTTACTCTCTGCAATGCTTCAGAGTACTTTTTCTCAATGCTCCACATTTTTGGTCAATTCTGAAGGAATACACATCAAAATTGCACTACAGGTAAGAAGAAGCATTTTTATTCCTTTCCTTTGGGATCCCATGGAGTTTTGGTGTAGTACTCTAAAATGAGCTCAGACTTAATTTTGTTAGTATGCAAATGAATGGATAAAAAATCTAACTAAACTCTGAACTATTTTTTAAGCAAAATTTTGGCTGCTGTAGAGATTGAATATTTTGTAATCGAAAAAATTTCGAGCGCTTATATGTAGCTTTTATGTATATCTAAAGAATACCGAGCAAAAATGAACAGATTTTAAAGACCGACAAAAAAAGAGAAAAGGTTCAGAGGAACGAACAAGTATTATGAGATCAGATTTGAAATGCAATTTAATTTAGTCTTCAACCTGTTGTATTTTCCATTGAACTGTAGGCATTGATTTACAAGAAGTCTTTGACCCTGGGTATAACAAGGAGCTCTCAGAGTGAGCAGCAAAGTTCAAGTTCTTCAGACTTGGATGACAGCAAGCTAGATGACTCCAATAAAGAAATAGAGGATGACAAGTTAGATGGTCGAAGTAGTTCTTCCCCCGGTTTTGACTACGGATCCATCTCAAATTTAATGTCCGAAGACACGAGCAACATCATGCATTTCTTTTGGAATGCTCATTTCATTTGGGCTATCCCACTTAAGGTAACAAGGAGAACAAATTGGACCTTTTCATTAAAAAAAACAATTCTGCATACTCATACTATATAGTCGTCGTCGTCATGTTCTTCTCCTCGTTGTAGACGTCCTCATATACACACGCACACACAAATATTCTCAATCATTGACAGTTTGACAGTTGTAGCAATATTTATCTTCCTCTTAAAAGATGTAATAAGGAACGTTGAATGTGTAATTATTATTAATATGTTATAAACTGCCTAGTCATTCTATTAAATATATATGATTTATACTAACATAAATAAAACGAAGTCTTAAAAAAAACAGCTCATTTTGTTAGCAAGAGTGAAATAAAGTTATTTCGTTTTCCCTTTATAACACTTGGCTATTGATAATTGATATTTGGGATCAGTACATGTTAGTAGTATCACAGGGTTATATTATTTTGTTATTATTATTACTTAAATTCTATGATGTTTAAGTTCAACTAAAGGCCGAGCGTGTACTTTTATTATAGTTTTAGTTTTACCATTACCATTAGTTCTATTGTCAGGCGAATCACGCCCTTTCGTTCTTGCAATAGGTGACTTTGAAATTTTTATTTTATTCCTTTTGAAGAAGCTCATTCTGTTTTCTACTCGTATATAGTTTGCCACAGGGCTATTTTTTAAATTTAAACTAAATGAAAATAGAAATGCTTCCCTTTTCTCTCTATATTCTCCTTGCCCAGTCATCAGAATTATTATTATTAATTATGTGACTAAAGTAAGTAGATACGTAGGTAGGTAATAGGTACGCGAATAATAAATAACGCGAATTCGCACTGTCATATAATTAATTATGATCATCCTCGTTGTTCCAGTTGATAAGAATATCCTACGGGGATTTTGAAATAGAATATTATTGAATTTGAGTCCCGCAGTCGTCGTCGTCGATTATTATTGTATTATTTTAGCAAATGATTTTCGATGAAAAAAAATACAGAGCTGACAATGACAATGAGAGTGAGACACAATGTATATGATAAGTATAGTTGAATCTAATACCTCCCTACTACTACACAATGTGATGAATGAAAAAATATAATGAAAATCTGATTCCACACAGCTGACAATATTAATGGTTCTTCTGTACCTGCAACTTGGCTACAGTGCACTGATCGGAGCAATTATTTGCATTGTCCTTATGATTCCTCTCCAATACATTATCATTGAGAAGTACATGAGAAGCAATAATAAGGAATACATGGTACGTACATAATATAATTACATATTGATAATCATAACTTTCTTCTCTCACTTTAATTCCATTCTGATCTGACAAGCCTCAAACTGTTTGTTTTACTCCTACCAATAATTATATAATTATTATCATATTTACTATTTACATTACCAAAGATGGAACATACTTATTTTTTTTTAAATCACACTGGACGGGTAGCTATAAGGATTTACAGCGTTACATTTTAATCTAATCGTAAGTAATAGAAGTAAGAATGACTCCAGGCGTTTTGCAAACTGTGCCTAAGTATAATGATAACACCATCTTATGCCTGTCGCGATGACTGAGTATTATACTTAAGTTATTAATTTATAATTTTTCGTGCATGTATTAACAATTACAAATACCTATAGGTACATAGGCATTCATGTATGCATTCTTAAATAGAAGATTACATAGTCGCCGCTTGCTTGGTTAATTACTTAATAATGTTCAAGTATGCGCGTACGTGGCAAAAAGTAAAAAACGAGTAGATCCTTACACCTATTATTTACTGGGAATGGGAGGGGTGGAATAACTGGGTAATTTTCACCATAATATTCCATCTCTCTGTAATCTTCCTGTATATTACATAGTCGGTTCAGTGCAATGGTTTTTGGTGTGCCAATCTTCCGGCGTTCTGTCTCTTTAAGAAACAAGTCTATCTAGTCTACAACAGCAACAGCACCACATCATTGCGATTGGTAAGGTACTGACACTATACATCCCATACCTTTCCTATAATAGTACGTCCAGGGGATTCTACAGTCATTTATTAATTCTTTCTCTGCACTAATATGGCCTCCCCCGATATAGTCCTTGATTTAAATTTCCTCGTACAGACACCATGAGTTCCTATCTTTAGATATGTGCATATGTATGTCATTGCATTTCACATAAACCCAAGATCATTCCGATATATATATATTTATATGGGCGCCCACCCACATTGAAGAATTCAGAACTTGTGGGTATACGTAGACTGTAGACGTAGACCTTGAGTATTGAAAAAGCTATTAGCCTTTGATTTGAAGACTTCCACTGATAAATAAAAAATTATCAAGTTTATCGGTAGCATTCAATACTTGTGTTATTACGGTGGGTATTTATCAAAGCGAAGCATGCTGAGTATTTCTAGATCTGGTCATATAGTTACCCGCAAGGAGTGTGTATGAACTCTTTACAAATATTTTGCACCCTTCAAAAATTCTAGACTTTGCTTTTTATTGATGTAAATGTCAAGATTAGGGCAACATCCCTTTTTTTAAGCGAATATAAAAAAACGAGACTAGTCTCCCGTCCAAGCCCCACTACTATATAGTAGGTACATAATATGCAGATATGCACATTTATCCCTCGTTTGTTTCTACACCGACTCAAGCTTGGCTTTGCAATAATTACAAGCACTAAGAATAAGTACCCAGGATGATAGAGATGTATTGCTGTGTGGTGTAGTGGTAACACTTCATTTGTTTTAAATAACATCACAGCCTACACCTATACCTACGTGACATCTCACAATTTATGGACGCATACTCTGGATTCTTGGGAGTTCTGCTATTTAACAGCTTACGAATAAGTCAGCAATGATATGTTTCTATTTATGTGTTTATATAATTGCTGATATATCGTACCTACAAATAATTGTATGTTACAAGCACTGACTTTCAGCTCCGTGCATATCGGGCCCATGCATTCTATACATATTGATTAAATTGTTCAAAAGAAGTGAAACAATAATTATAATGATCCAGTAGGTATATGGGTTGAGATATTATAGAATAATGTTATAGCATGCGAGGTAAGTCGAAAATATAGGAGCTCATATGCATCTACTTAGAGAACAGTATTTCCCACTTTGCGTAAGCTCAACATGAGTTGTGCAAGGTAATAAGTTATGGCATACTTGTCAAGTTTCGCATGTTACATAACAGTGTACATGGCTACAAAAAAAGAGTTCATAGTAAAAGTTCTTAATAGATTTATCACTGAAATCTGAACAGGAACGATGTGATGAACGATTACGGACTATGAGCGAAGTTCTTCAAGGGATGAAATTACTCAAGCTACAAGGATGGGAACTGATCTTCAGTCAACAAGTCTTCTCGATCCGAAAAAAGGAGCTGAAAACATTGGACAGGGACATGCTCTACGGGTCCATTATGAGTGAGTGATATGATTACTAAACCCCTTCTTTTAGCTGCAGAGTACTAACGAACAAACTGGAGTCTCTTGAGCCCCGGAACTGCCAATTCTTAGGTTTCATGCAGAAAATCTAAGAATCTATTCCATTTTAAAATACTTGTCACAATAAGCGAAACCCGTTTTTTACTTCATACATACAAACAAATTTTAAAACAAAGTTTAAGTTAAGGAAAAGTTTATTTTGAGCAAATAAATCACTAGAATACAATTTTGCTTGCCCTGTAGGACGTAGTACACTTATGCAAAATATTCATAACAGGGTAGTTGGGTTATGTAATTAGTTTTCAATTATCTGGCTTGATTCTGATTGTTTCATTTGCCGAAGCCCCAGATATGTACGAAGTTTTAGCTTTACTTTTGTAAGCCTATGTGGATGAAGCGGCAAGCCTTAATGGGTAACTAAATATATAAGTGCTGAATCCTGAGTAAGCTTCTTTTCTTATTACTGGTATGTACCTATAGTTTATATATACCTCTTAAAATTATACCTATACGTATATAATCATTGTAATATTTTTAATCCTACCGATCCATTTTTAAGCCCTTTGTCCTTTTCATACTGACGTTCACAGGAATGCTCATTTAATTGTTGTACGGACACCATGCTGTCACAGACAGACAGTCGAGAGAATAAATAATATAAATCGGTACCTGTAATTCTATGCATGATACATATAAATGTATGATGTTGAGTAGACGGTAAAAGTCTCACCCCTTTCTTCTGCTGTCAATAGTTCTTATCCCCGCATCATTGCAATATTTTACTCACTACCATCGTTATTAATCCATATGTGGATTACATGTTGTTTTTTTTGTATTTTATGACATGTATGATTCAAATTCTAATGCTTAATAAATGTAACAAATGCCCTCTACTAGGGGTATGTGTAATTTCAAATCATTACTATGGCTTATTAAAGCGTTGATAGTCTAATCCTCAGATTTTAGATCTAGATAAGAATAAATATAGATACATTTTTATGGCTGGAGGTAAGGGAGAAAATTGAATGACTTTGGTGGAGTCGTGAGTCCAAACTGTCCATATATACACACACATGCGTATGTACATGTGCATGTACAGCTTCTTAGGCTTACAAAGTACAATGGGTGTAGTAGTGCAAAAGGCATGGAAGGTTTTTATTTTATTATTAATATTTTCCCCACAGCATTTCTGACGCATATGTCTTCCGTGGTGGTAACTTTAGTTACATTTGGATTATATCCGTACATTGAAGAAGAAAGATTGGAGCCTTCAAAGGTGTTTGCAGGTCTGGCTTTATTCAACCAATTGACCGTGCTCCTATTCGTCTTCCCCAACACAGTTCCAGTTGTTATCTATGCTTTGGTAAGAATAAGAAAGTTTAAAAAAAAATTCCTATAGTAAAGAAAGTGAAGTCACTTCTTTATTGGAGTGCACTGAGGTACACGGCGGGAGGAGAAGGAGAGATGTGTGCTCGACTCGACTTTGACTATACCTATATATAACATATGTTTTGGAAATTCCTGGCACGTGAGCATTACTGGAAAGTGCTGCGTAGCTTCTGTTTTTATAAAACTCAAATCAAAATGATATTACAGGACCATGGACAAATAAAAAATTAAATAATGGGCTTGGCAAAACTTTTGTGCTTTAAAAGGAATCCGTGAGGAGAGTTCGAGAATTTTTACTTCTCCCAGAAGCAACACCCATCACACCACTCAGCACAACAGCCCTGAGTAAGCCCATCCGAAATGTGGATAAGGAGCCTGACCAAGAAGTGGATACGTCAATAGATCCTTTGATAAAGGGGTCGCGGATAAAACCACGTGATCTGAATGCGAGTAGTGACTCAGTATTCCAGTCATTGGAGAACATTGTGGAGGATGAGGAGAATGAGGACGACTTGAATAGCGTGGGTGAAGTGGAGGAAAGTGATGAGGAACTAACTGACTCGGAGACTACGGTTCACATTCGAAGCGGTGATTTTAGCTGGGACGAAGATCGACATGATCATGGTTTAACGGAAATCTCCCTAAAAATTCCTCGTGGAAAGTTGACAGTTATTGTAGGAACTATTGGAAGTGGGAAGTCCTCCCTTATCTTTGCTCTGCTGGGTGAGATGACACGCGTGAGAGGAGAGCTCCTATGGGCGAGGTGAGTGTCTTTATAGACTCAGAGAGAGAGAGAGAGAGAGTCACACATTGTCTTGGAGAATAGTTTCATTTTTATTCTGCTGAGATGAGAATCATAATAGAGGAAACATGAGTACCCATACATGGGTCGTGCTCATACTACTTTATGGAACAACGTGTGTATGAATTGTCTAATTTCAACCTAACGACAACCGCGAGATGAGATGAAAAACCCAAAATCATCATAATAATACATTGTAATGGTTGACCGTCTTCTCTCAATGTAGCACTTTTTTAGCATAGCAGAGTCAGCTCGCTATGGCCCTGCACACACAATAATACTGTCTGCAGTTGACTCAGGGAAAAAAACCATGAGTTTTCTATGTAAATGACGATATTCTATATGTTTAACACACGAAGAACAAAATACAAAAGAAAAACGTTTTTTTGAGGAAAACTATATGATTTGCATAAGTAGGAATGTTATTGTTATTTAATCGTAAGTTATTGTATAGTGGGACGACCATTGCATACGCGGGTCAGAAACCATGGATGTTGAACTGTTCAGTCAGGGAAAACATTACGTTTGGAAGGCAGTTCAAACCACGGCGGTATTTGAAGGTGGTGGAGGCGTGTGCTCTTCAGGAAGATATCAATATATTGCCTGAGAAGGATGCTACAGAGATCGGTGAAAAGGGAATCAATTTGTCGGGGGGTCAAAAACAGCGAATTGCAATTGCGAGGGCTATCTATTCCGATGCGAACGTGATTATTTTGGTACATTTATTAAATAATAATGAGATTAGTTCTCTAAACCTAAACTACATATATACTGCTGCAGTCACCCTGTAGTCCCTATACTATGCGTATTATCATAATTTATTCTGCAAAAAATTAGCATTGCGTTGAACTTGTTTTAGTGAGATGAGACGCTCATGCAGTTTAGTTACTATGATAACCACTTCCACATTATACTATGAGCTTTGAACATTTTATAACGATAACAGTAACCATGCCATGGTCAACTAGTTTCCCTTTCCCTATTAAACATTAATACCTGGCTCTATTCAGTTATGTAGTTTTTCTTTTTATCCCCTACAATGCAATGTGTTGAGGAGGAGTTCATTCAAGAATTGTAAACCTTATAATGAGATTCTGTAGAGACACGTTTTTAAATTCCCTCTTATTTTAACAGTGCAATTTCTGATACCTACATACTAGCTGATTGCGTATACATTTTCTACTGTTTTTTTTTTTGGTGTTATAGGATGATCCTCTTTCAGCTCTTGACGTAGACGTGGCTCATCATGTTTTGGAAACAGGGATTCGAAAATTTCTTCTCCGATCCAAGAGAACTGTTGTATTGGTTACACATCATCTACCAGTTCTACATCACGCTCACCATGTATGAAATCCTTTGTCACGGTTAACACTTTACTTTCCCATTTTTCTAAATTCGCCTTTACACTTTATTTTTAAAACTATTTTTTTTCTCTCTCGTACTTTGCGTCATTGCACCACTAGCACGGACAATAGGTATTTACTATCTTCGTAGGTAAGTAGGTAGATAGGTACCTACTTACGGTTAAGCATACATCTATCCCTATACCTATATATACAGTTGTAGCTCGTACACGGCTTTGATAACTCTGCCCTGTCCAGAGTAATCGGATCTGTTTGTGGAAAAACGACACCGCAGACTAATGTGGATAATAAAGCATAAACCGGATCTTCCTTGTAAACATGTGGCTTGATATTTTAGACGTGGTAATTTTTGAATGCTTAACAACTTGAGCTAATGTAAACCAAACCGGTTAGCCTTAAACGTGGTCAACTATATCCCTATTACCAATACAAGTCAGAAGTGATTAAGAATATAATCTGAGGACCTTTGTTACGATTTTACTTACACTTTTCATTTCAATGCAATGCCCCATGCAATGGATGGTCGCACATGATTTAAAATTACCCAATTAATTTTTATATTAGTATCCCGTATAGTCTATCATTTTCGCAGATGCGCTTACAAAATTGTAGTGAACAAGAACAAATCATCCATAGTTAAATTGCTCACCCAATCATACAGAAATTAAATGGTTTGAAAAAACTAATTTGAAGACTTGGTAATGAAGCCTAATTGGACGTGCTCGTACGAATTGGGTACTTATCATCTTCATATTTAATTTGTAATTACTATCTTTTTGTTTGAACCTTTTTTAGCTGTAGCGTGGCTTTGTGAATTTCAATTAGCTGTACAACTATTGCGATTACAAAATGATTTACGCATGAGAAGCAACTTTAGTCTTAAAACGGCATAGCGAAAGTGATACAAGTGCCCAAAATATTTACACGAGTGAATTATTCGTTAAAAAAAGTGGGTGAATTTCCAAGAACAAATTAATTTGCTCCTTTGGGAATTAAATGTACGAGGATACGATTCGGAATATTTATAAAAATTTAAATACATATACCTAGGTGGTTTACTGTTAACTGTTTAAGGTATACCCGCCGCACTGCTTGAGGAAATGAAAGCAAACTTTCTTGAATGGAGTTATACTTTTATGTAATAGTAATTGATGATGGAGAATGAAATGAGCATACAGTATATATATAATAGTGTATAACTTTGAATTGCGGTTTTTGCCATTAAACCGTTGCACCACGCGGTCAAGTTGCACTCCATATCTAAAACAAAAAAAAAACAAAAAAAAGTCCACCTCTGACTGAAATTAAATTATTTTACCATACCATTGAAGGTTTTTTAAAGCTGAACAGACCAAAAATGCTTAATGGTTTGTAATTTCGATCAAAAAATCAGGTGGCAACTGGCAACTAGATGCAAACTCATTCATCCATGGATCGTCACGGTTTCTCACATACTTTTACTTGACAGCATGTAATTATTGAAAAAATTACACGGGTGTGGTATTTTGATGAACCATGCAGATAATTTCAATGGAGAAAGGACGTATAAGAATACAAGGCACACTGGCAGACATCAAGATACAAGATCCCACACTCCATGCGGAATGGACGGACATCATGACGAAAAAAGAAGCTGAGATTCAGAAGCAACAGGAGACGAAAACAGCCAAGGAGCGTTGGTCTCTGCTCAAGCTTGTATCAAAAATTGGCCTTCAATTTAAGCATAGAAATTCCGACGCCGGTAGCTGGAAAGTTAATGACGACGTAAGTTTTAACTTAAGTTTTAACTTTTAACCATCACGGAAGAATTCTCCTATATCATTGTTTTTTTGTGTGTGTCCTGTTGCTCCTTAATTTTGAAATGTTGGTTAATACGCTATCACTGATTTTGCTTCAAACCTTTTCTCAGTGTTATTGCACAATATTTCTTAGCATTTCATTCCACGTACCTTACATACCTACCAACAAATAAATTTTACGTTTTAATTCTCGCGAACGCAGTACACGCTGGCGTTTATCTTAGTGTCTTTAGCCGTCGGGAAATACACAAAAATAATTAAATTTGATGGCGTCTATTATATGAAGTACACAAGGAGATTCCGAGCACACACACACATATTCATAAATCTTTGGTACTCGAAACATTTCATTATCGGTTATTGCATTCATGGTGGGCTTAACACTTAACATTTATGATTAGACATTACATAAATTTTCTGAGGAGGACTGGGTATCAACTCAACCGAGGGTTCTTAACATCTTCGCACTATAAGTCAATAATATTTTATTACTACTTACCTGTCCTGTGGAAAGAAATCGTTTCCTTCTTGGAGAAATAAACTTTGTAACACCCCAGTTGGCAGTTTAAGTTTAAAAACCTTCATAACTAATCCATTAGCTACACGTCAAGTTAATGAAATGTAAATAATTGAAAACTAAAATCCAAGAATAATGAGTGCCGTCCGTATCACCGTCCTGTGGGTCCTCTATTCGTCGTCTATTCACAATTTTTGAGTGTAACACTAATTTTTGAGCTCATTATTTGGAGAGTTTTTCATATTTCATACACTCACGCAAAATAACGCGTCTGATTGATTATACTAATAATAAAAATAAAAAATAATAGGGATTGCGTGTGGTGGTACATGCGGCATTTTCAATAATTTATACGCATGTACTTTTTGAATTATGAAACAATTCAAAATAACAAATTTTTTTTAAAGTACCTACCTAATTGGTTTACTAATTTCAATTTACAATCCTTGCCATATTGCCTATAGAATTTGATGAAACCAAGTGCGCCCAAATGCGTTAAAAAGGTAAAATCCTAATAAATGTATTTTGTCTGTTGTTTCAGTCTAAAGCTCAATTGGAACCATTCAGGAAGCGTAAAACAACGTTTTCACACTTTAAAAATTTGTCTCATGACATTTTTTCACCAAGTGATGAATATCATGATGAGCTCATGACTCCTCTTCTCCGAAGACGCTGTGTATCAAGAACATCCCGAGGAAGCCGGTAAAAAATACATTTCCATCATTTAAAAATCATATTCGACAACGTGAGCCTGTGTAATATTTCCCTCATGTATCATCATATGTAAACATAAGTCCCTACCCTAGTAAATATAGGCACATCCTACTATACAGAATTTAAATTTAGCATGTCAGAAATTTCATGAAAAATTGTTCGAGTGTAATTGTCGTTGTCACTAGGGTCTACGTAGGTACTTACCTATATGTACTTGAGGCACAACGAATGTGTACACTAGACTGTGTCTATTGGCTATGGTTGAGCTCATGAACAACCATGCTGATTATCTAGTCTGAACACTGAACAGAAAATAGTTTCCGTATCTGTGCCATGTGTAGTTAGGACTCCACATATTCACATTACTTCTATACTACCATTCAACTACAAACACTCGTACTCCACTTTACCGTGCTACAAGAAGTCAAGAAGTGTAGCTATCTCTATCTATCTACATACAAGAGTGATGCATAAAAATAGATAAGTTTTTAGCGTAGAAAGGAAAAATTCCGCCGGCAGTCGCCTCACTATTGTTCGTTGGGGGCGTAGCTCAGATCGTAGAGCGCTCGCTTAGCATGTGAGTGGTACCGGGATCCATACCCGGCGCCTCCGTATGTCTTTCCTTCCCTAGTCGAGATTCAAGATATGTATTGAGAGATGTTCTAGATTATTCAGATCTATAAAATACAAAAACCTCATTAATTTTTTATGAAATATTCTATAGTTTCAATCCTAAACATTTATACCCACTCAATTGACAGCACTTCGTCCTCATCCAATAAGCATCCGGAGCTTGTCCGAATGACGTCATTGCAAAATGATACTACCACAAAGACCAAAAGTCCACTTTTAGTTAAAAAGTTTCAGCGACTACAGTCTCTTCCAGTAGATGAGGAACCTCGACTACCACCTTCATCGCCTCCACTCAGTAGAGCCCGCTCTGGAACTGGGGACTCCAGTCAACGTCTGAAGGAGAATATGTTTCGGAAAATGTTCAATACAAAGTATGAATGTGTAGGAATTTTAAATTATTTTATCTTTATTTTTAAAATGTGGATCTATAAATCCAAAATGGTTTAAAATCACAATTTATTATTTTAAAACAGAAATAAAAAATTATGGATGTACTATGCATATATATGTGCAAGGATGAATTTCTTATTTTTACAGGAAAACAACATCAGTCTCATCATCCAATACGGAGGTGGAAAAAACTTTAGCGCCTCAGAGATTATCCTCAACCGTGTCTGGAATAAGTGAAGGAGATGAGGAAGATGAGGGTATTCCGGATTTTCTATTGAATTTAAAATATTTTATTCCCATAACTTCCAATTCTAAAAAATGCTACATATAGGATGTACCCACTTCCTCGCATGCAAAATACAAAAGCGATTATTCATTACAAGTTTTTATTGGCTAGATGCAGAGGAGACGATGCTCAAAACAGAGAATAGTATGGCTGAGCGAGCGTATGGAACGATTCCCATGAGTGTGTACTTGTCTTACATTGTAGCCTGTGGAAAATTCATAAGTGCCCTTTACTTGCTTGTTTCAATTGGCTACGAAGTAATCCGAGTTTACAATACATTTTGGTTGAGTCGATGGAGTGACAGAGTTAGCCACGCAACGGGAGAGGATTACGATGACATTATGTCCTACCATTTCAACATCTATGTCATCCTGAGTGTCATAACGGTGGCCTTGTCACTCACATGTAACCTTGTTGGTAAAGAAGCTGGAGCCAATTCAAGGGAAATCCTTCACCGCAGAATGCTAGATAGCATTGTGAGGTGCCCTATGAGATTTTTCGACAGTACTCCAACTGGACTTATTATTACACGGTTCTCCTCTGATATGGCATTTATAGATAGGGTAAGACACTTTAGTATTATTTTGAATCCATTAAAAAAGTAACCCTGTGGAGGAGAGGGAGAAGAAATAATTTATGTATTTCACGGATGCTACTATAGAATTTTTGTCATGCGACACGCAGCTTTCCTTACAAACCAATTTCAGATACATTTTTTATATTTTAAATGAATTATGAAACGATTTTGGCTCGAGTATCTAAAAAGTAACACTTACAATTAGCATTAATTTAGACATTGCTCATTTATCATCTTCATATAGAATATAGATTCAATCAATTAATTACATACATGGGCTATGATAATAATTCTTTAAGTTATTATTATTAGCTTTATTCATCTGATTGATTTATGGCCAAAGCCCTTACAACCCCTTCAAGATATCTTTTAATAAATTACAAATTCTTTAAGTTAATTCATTTAGTTTTCACTTGGCTTACTTTATGTAAATTGACGTACTATGATTTTATTATTTTTAATTTTTTTTTGTTTTATTATTTCTGCAGAAATTAAGCATTTCCTTGCAACGTTTTTTGCAATTTGTGTTCCTTTGTGTTTCTGCAATCGCTGTTAATGCAATTGTCAATCCATGGGTCCTCCTTGGAGCTTTCCCCGTTATCGCCATCTACTTTTTCATCCAAAGATTCTTCCGATTTTCTTCCAGGTACAGGTTTACATTTTATAGCACTCCATTATTCATCTGAATTTGACACCAAAGATTAAGCCAAACAGGATTTATTGCATTTCCTCCAGTCTTTATACGTGCACTCCCTCCTAGCTATAACATTACACAAACATAGGACGTTAGTAAGGTAGGCACTACTTCCACACATGGATGTGACTGAAGTTGAGCGATACATTAGGAGTACGAACCTTGCATTGGCATTCCAAGCGCAGCATGTATCCCAAGATCTTGTTGATTCCTTCGGAAAACATGATGTCACCAACTTAAGTGCCCATATGCTCTCTGTCTCCTTTTCTATTCGTCTATCTTTTTTGCACTTATTTCCTTCCGTCCTTCTCTCTAGATGCTCAGGCAGTCATAAATATCGGGAAGACTCCGCCAACAACACTCCGCTGATATGAATATAGGTTCTCTGATTCTCTGTAGAAACAGAGTAATAAATGCATAAACCAGAGGAAAAATGTAATAGAACCATAAGAGCCTTTTTCACCATTTATTTCCATTGACTTTTACTCGTGCATAAGCGCCGTAGTAACTGTCATAATATTCTTTCTTTTTATTGAAGGTTTGTCTTTATTTATATAGCTATGCACATTTGAAAAATTTGTAATAAAAAGACAAAATTTTCAATACATACATTTAAAATCCAGTGGTTGTGTATTATGTATTGTAATATCATTTTGTAGCTACCTACATCATAATGTATTACAATATTACCACTAAAGTTTAGTTATTTACTCCGCTAATTCTTTACATTCGATAGCAATGGACGATGATAGGTCGGGCAAAAATAATTAGACAAAAGCATCTCGCTGTCTCATCTGATATGGCATAATATACTGTACGAACAATATATTTGTGTGTAGCCCACAAAAAACTCGAAGCTATTTTAGCTAGATGGAACATAGGAACCATCTGTTGCACTGTAAAGTAAAACTAACCGGAGTAATAGTAAAACATTTTGTATCTATGGCCCTTCTGCATGTGAAAATGTGATTCATAATTATCGTAACTTGTTTTTTGCGTAGGACCCATTTACTTGTTGCCATCAGTGCATGTCAAACTCTTTTGTTATAATTAATCTTTATGTTGCATTATTATTTGTAAATAGAAATATCGTTACAACAATTGCTCGTTATAGAGGTACTCGCATCGGCATCAAGTTGTTCTCAGGTATCATGATACTATAGGTACGAATCTATTTGCAGCTGGTAGGAAATATAGCATCAGACCTATGACTGTGTGTTTGTAATAAAATTGTACTATACTGCGATTGATTTCTGATTAATAGCGGAGTCAATATGTTAAAGAAAATCTCTAGTGATTTCTAGAGAGATCAACTGTATATTGAAAGAGATAGCGATGCCCAGCCCAGGCAGTTCAAACTGTGTTCCTTCTAAATCTAAATCTAAAGATATACGTTTTCAAACGTTTATTGCATAAAAAAATCGCATAGGAAAGTTTACATTGAAACGCGTTTACTGCCGACTCTATATTATTATAGTGTATATCAGTGTCGTCCAAGGAAGCTTGTAATTATCTCTCGCTTGAACGCATTTCAGCTCCTTTTCTGTTTTCTTCCTGATGCGATGGTACGCACTGTGTTGTATTGAGACCTTTATTGGATATTGTGTATTAGCCGAAGGTGAATCTGAGTCAAGACCAAAAGAGCTTTGAAGCTCATCTAGTTTCGATTTTATTGTACATGTTATTTACAACACCCATGCTCACTTTAATGAAATGGATGGAAGTAGATTGAAAAGTGTCATTTTATGAGTGTTCACGCCTTATATGTTTAATTCCTAACAGAGAGCTTCAGCGGTTAGAAGCCATCTCAAGGGGTCCAATCTACTCTCATTTTCATGAGACCCTTGAGGGACTGTCAACAATTCGAGCGTACAGAGAGCAAAGTCGCTTTACAGATCAAATGCTTAGGAAGATAGAAGTGAACAACCGAGCAGCTGTATTTATCAATGTGGGCAATCGATGGCTCAGCACAACTCTGGTATGTATTTCATCTCAGCATCGATTTTAAGTACATTACCAGCAGCATCTTTACTTGTCAGGCACACCCTGTCGGCTAAAATATACTTAATTACTATTACAAGTGTGGATATAGGAGGTATATAAATATATCTATAAGAACTTTTTTACGTGCTTGTAGTGCTATTTGATTATATTATATCAATATATCCTCACATTCAAAAAAAGATAAAATGTAAACTGCTTGTAGGAATGAAAGGGCTTTGGATCAACAAATAATGGATTTATGTTGAGGTACATGTGTATTCATAGATACGCTGTATAGGTACTCACTATTCGACATAATATAAAGTGTAACAGTAGAGTATAATTACTCTCAATTTGTACCCAATGCTTTGTAGGGTAGGGAAGTAGATCTTCCATTTTTGTTTGGATAGTTCATTTTTATTTTTTTAAACTAGAATTGGAAATATCAAGTCTCTCAAATGTCAAGTTTTATTCTTGTTGGTTTTGAGTATAAAGTATTTGTTGTTTTACTATTTGTTTGAATGCCCTGAAGCCACAATACTCCCTAAAAGCCATAAAACATTTAGAAACAGAACAAAGTTACATTTTGTGTCTCCATCTCTACTTAGAAATTTGACATCATGCTCCCAAGCATTCAAAATCTTTTTTTCTCTTTTTGATTTTGCTATATAATCATACTCATGAATGGGTCAGTTTCTGATTTGATTTTTACTAATAAGATTGTACAGTACAGAACTACTTCTATGTATGCGCTCATAAAAGATTGTTTTGGGGAAAATCAATAGGTAGGCAAAGATATAGTTGTAAGTGTACGTAGGTAAGGTATATTAGTGCAAATTCAGAGATATTCTACGCTTAACGCATTAGGTCATGCTAGCTGTAAAAATATTCAGTAAATACGCACTCATTACATGTTTCACTTTAGCGCAAGGTTACCTTCTGTTTGTATAAGTAGCAAGCCAAACTTAATAGTCGTGACGTCTCTATTTATAAGTTGAAGTTTTTAGAGATTATTCAGTTTTTGTGCAAGTAAAATATACAGATATTTACATAGTATTTTCTGCCATGTTTTTTGTTTTTCGTTTTATAAAAAAAATTAAGGGAAAAAGTAATTTTTTAAAAACAACCAAGTATTGATGCAGATAATAGGCCACCCAGAAAAATGATCCCCCACCCCCGCCGTTTCAAGTAATGTCTGGATCTGTCGTTGAGCGTGCGTAAAATAAGACATTTCTGTAATATTTTGTAAGGGCTGAAATATTAAGGTGAAGGTGAAGGAAATGCCTAGGTATTTGTATAGATGTATACTGCATATTATTAGAAGTATCCGTTAGCTCGGGAAATAAAAAACAAAGTTGAAAGGTGATAATCATGTGTAATAGCAGGAGCTAAAAGGTTTGACTTGTGTGCGTGTGTGTGTTCTCTTCACAGGATTATTTGGGAAGTATTATCGTTTTCCTTGCCACGATGGCTTCCATGGTCTCATCATACTTTTACCCGGATGTGGTGACGCCGTCAATGGTTGGATTAGCTATCAGTTACATCCTTTTAGTGCCTGTCTACCTCAACCAGGTAGTCAAGTATTTAGCAGAAGTTGAAATGTATATGAACTCTGTTGAAAGAGTCAATCGATACGCTGGACTTGAAAGTGAGAATTATGACGATGATGATCATCTCGATAAGTTGTCATCCCTCCCCGCCAACTGGCCTCAGAACGGTCGAGTGGACTTTGATAATATTTCCGTCCAATACGGTCCGGATCGACCCCCAATAATTACTGACCTTACACTTGCTATTCCACCCAGACAAAAAGTGGGTCTGTGTGGACGCTCAGGAAGTGGGAAGTCGACTTTACTCATGGCACTCTTCCGGATTTCAGACCTCAGTCGCGGGAGAATACTCATCGATGGTGTGGATGTCCATAAAGTCCCACTCATAAAGCTACGTTCTAGCTTGTCAATTATACCACAAGAAAATATTTTATTCAGCGGGAAGCTCAGGTTTAATTTGGATCCACTGAATAAGACTTCGGATTCGGAAATTTGGCGTGCCTTGGAACTCTGTCAAATGAAAGATACCGTGATCGAGATGTCGGGACAACTAGGTAGGCTATTAACGGTGCTGGGATTTACACATAATTATCTGCTTATCTATATGCAAAAAATATTTTTCTTTTTGTGTCACATTCCTAGATAAATGTGTGTTCACTTGTCTGTCATTTGAGTCCAACCCAGTACCAGTGAGACAAAGGGTCGGTTATTATAAGCTGTCGGGAGACGTATGCAGAGGCCGTGCGGAGCCAATATAAATAACTGACCTATTGCGTTGATACATACATGATAAAGTTTCCAAACTTTTAAAACTTTACAGCTCATGAATGCAACATTCTCCGAACCCAAACTATGATGTAAAAAAAGTAAAGTCATAAAAGATATCTGTACCGAAACCATTATCTACGCTGTAGCTCCGATAATATAGATTTACAGCTTCTATAGTCTTTAAAAACTACACAGGAGCCCGTATACGCTTTTAGATGGCACCCATCACAAAATTTGTTCCGTTTAAGAAACTTCCCTCAACTACTCAGGCTTTATTATTTTAAACAGAAAATATTGAACTGGCTTCAAGGGATTTATTTAAAGCTGTGTATCAGGTATTGGTTATTGAGAGAGCTTAAACATTTAATTTACATAGCTACAAGATACGCAAGTAGACAATAATACGCCGATGAAAGGACAACAGCAATAACAATAACTACCTTACCTGCTTGCTTAGACTGTGGGCTCCACTGTAATGTAATACTACATGCATGTACATATTACTAACCAGTAAATAAGTATGAAAACGTATACGCATACACATTAAAATTGATGCACGAGTTTGAAACTGATAGTGCCATCAGAAAGATATTTCCCCCGAAAGTATGAAAACTAGCATAGATAAAGACTACCATCCACTGTGTGTGTGTGTTTCATACGATGGAAATGGAAATACAGTAATGCTTAGCTTGCGTTTGTATCACTGAAAATAGTCAGATACATAAGTAAACAACGTGTATTGTATAATATGTAGTAGTGTTCAACTTCAAACTATAAGACAGAGCTCTCAGACCCAAAGTTTTAAAGTTTTTGACTAGTTTGTATCCCTATTAATGACGAAATTCTCATCGTGGATGACCACCGATTTAATGTAAAATCCCTAACTGATGTCGTAGCTTATAAAACAATCAACTAGTTAAGTGATTGTAATGCAATTATATTTCCATAAATCCATACGCCTTCAAATGTTTGAGTGCTGAGTATTATTTTAGACCCGCTTACTATAAAAGAGCCGTGTGCCATTTCAAACCACGAATTCTTATCGAATGTACCGTATGCCTGTATCAAGTCAGTAAAGTAAAGTAAGTGGGTAAAGGGTAAATGTCCATGTATCGAACTAGTAAATACAATGATTTGAAGTAAAACAGATAGGGATTTAATACATGGATAAATCGATAAATGGGGACAGTTGTGGTGAGTTAGGAATGGGCTCTCCTAACAACTGGGAGATTAAAAAAAGAAGCAGTACATCAACTGGATCAACTATCAACCTCCGGCGAAGTGAGTAACTGTGTAAATGCTGAGATAGCAGTCTCGTGTTCCCTTCCTGTGTAGCCTCAAGGGAAGCACTCATTGAAGGCGAAGGAAATATTTTCTGTACGGTCGACGGTATGTGTGTAAACAGTATACAGTAAACGGTGCGGTGGTAGCTATTTTGGTTGGACTGTGGAAGATTTAGTAATTGCAGAACAACATTAGTTATTCTAATTCCCAATTTATTGTACCTCATATATAGAAACAAGCATTTATGAAACATAGTTACAAGTTATGTACCTATATGAACACGTAAAGGCAACCGATCTCAACTCTGTTTCAATGCCTTATTCCTTCGTGACTGCAATATCTTGAATTATAAATAAATCCTAAAAGTGTGAGATAAAAATTCCCTTCAATTTACATACAGTGACAATTCAAAAATGTTTAAAAATAAACGATGGTATTTATAACTATGATAATCGTTTGTACCTAGAGCTTGTTGTTGCTTTGTCCTAACAATAACAAATAACAGCTCACTTTTAATGTTGTAGACTAATTGCAGGTCCTTATAATTATTATATCTAGGCATGTATTATGAATACCCTGATACTATTGTGATTCCCACCTCGAGAATAATCTATTTTGCAACCTGAAATGCCAAGCGACGTCCACAATATGAATGTATTCCTACTCACTAGTCAGTTTACTCTATAACTTTTCCATTCCGTTGCAACTACTACGCAAGAAAGTGGTTCTTAAAAATCTGACGATTCGATGTGTGTTTGTGTTTACATCTGTCCACACACTTCATTGGCATGGTAGGTTAGTAATTAATAGTTTTAATGGGCTAAGTGAAGTAGTCGATAGCAATTATTGCAGCATTCTCAAATACTCCTATCTTTATCTGCGTAACAACACAACTCAAGACCAGTTGCAAGCTGAGTTTGCACACACACACACACACACACACACACACACGGTTGTAGGACAAATTCCCCCTGGACAAAGTCTCCCGGGACATTTGACCCCCGGACATTTTCCCCCCGGTCATTTTCCCCCCGGACTTTTTCCCCCTATAAGTAACAGCGGACATTTTCCCCCTAGTACTAAAATGCAACAACTGGTATGTGGTATTTCACTACTGTGTAAGGGTGCATACTTTGAGAAGTAACTCAATGTTGTAAGCTATAGGACTAGGAGCTGGTCTTGAGTATTATTTCACGATTTGCTTACTAATTACTATGTAAATTTTAATGTTCTGCAATATACAAACCTACGCACATTTACATACTTTTAATTACTATGTTTGCTGATCTGACCAGCAAGGAAATGGTTATACACAAATCCGCTTCGGTTGAAGTTTTATTTTATCAGTGTCCATCAAGAACTCGAAACAGTGTCACTGTCTTAAAATACTTACTTCTGAGTATTTTAGTAGAAATTGCAATGGTTTTAGAAATAATTAAAACAGCGTCTGGTGGGAAAAAAATCGCATTCGAAGAGTTAATAAAGTATATTTTGCATAGAATTTGTGAGATTATATAAAATCAGTGAGAATAAAATTAAAACATATTCTTATAACCCAGCATTTCATAAATCGTCACTTAATCTTACGACACATAACATTTACGAGTTTGGGGGGAAAATGTCCGCTGTTACTTATAGGGGGAAAAAGTCCGGGGGGAAAATGACCGGGGGGAAAATGACCGGGGGGAAAATGTCCGGGGGGAAAATGTCCGGGGAGACTTTGTCCAGGGGGAATTTGTCCGATTACCCACACACACACACACACACACACACACACATACACACACACACACAGTAATTGGAAATGTAAACCACGCTTCTAATTACATAGGTAATTTGAGCCCTTCAGTATAACATAGGCGACGTTTTGTTAGCGTTCCAAATAGCTTCTGCACAAACAACGAGCCGCAAAAGTAAAGTATAGGCTGATAATGGAATCCAAATCTATGTCATAGTCATAATGGGTATAAAAATGCTTCAATTTTACACTTAATCCAAACTCCAAGCAAGCCAAGATACATATAAGAGAGCCGGAATAACAGTGTGTTTCGGCTCTATGCCAAAGGGGTTGGGTTCAAATGGCACTCGGAAGAACTATCACCAGACTGTTTCTCTTAAATACCCGGCCAGGAGCATAACGGTGTGGCGATTGTAGGATTTTTCCTACCCGGAATTTTTCTACACGGACTTTTCCTGCCCGCGATCCCACCTAGGACTTTTCCTACCCATGACTAAACCTAGGGCATTTAAGAATACTTCGGTATTATTGCTTTTTTTATTATATTTCTTCGTTCATTATAAAATGTAGCTTACATGTGAAGAGTTTGTTGGCAAAGCGAGAAAAGTCCATTTTTTAACATATGAGATTATTTTTGTTACACTTAAGTATAGATCCATTACTGAATTGCACTGTGAAGGTCAAACGTCAACCAAAGCAATTTTTTAAAATAGCTAAAACTTTCTTTTTTTGGCAAAGCTGGATAAGTCTATTAATTTTAATTTGAAAAAAATGGATTAGTCCACAGACCGAAAACATACATTTCTGATTTAACTTTGGTTTTTGAGCGTTGGTAGGAGACGTAAGTAAATTTTTTGTGTGGAAAAAAAAGTAAAATGGTGTAGTTTATCTCAAAACAATTAAAATTTTATATCACGGTCTTTTTAATCCATATTTCCCTTATGGTTCTTGAATTTTTGGCAAAAAAGGATAAGGCCACATTTTAATTTTTGAATATTTTGTAAAAGGTTCAAAAATTGCTCGATAGATTTAAGCCACTACTGGTGATATTGCTTCGCCAGAAACACTATATGAAGGAAAAATATTTACCTCAAATATTTCATCCCATCACACTTTATTTGAAATTCGTTTTTTCTGTAAAATTTGTTTTGATGGACTTATCCCGATTTGCCAAAAAAAACCTGCAGTTATAACTTTTATTTTTGTCTTTCACTACCATATTGTTAGGCTAAACGTTCAGAATAGTTTATGTGAATTAGAATAATTAACTATAAACAAACTGAAATATTAAAAATGATGATTAGAAATAATTTATTAAAATATCGTGTATCTCCTATATTATCATGGAAAACTCATAAATAGTTGCATTTGCATTTTTTTTCTACAATAGCCAAGCTCATGTGTAGGAAAAGTTCTAGATATGATCGTGTGTAGGAAAAGAGCCCGGGTAGGAAAAGTCCGGTTACCAGTGTGGCGACCAATATTATTACTCTGATGTCACAAGAGGCACCGGGCAGACCAATTCAACTTGGCCTGTCTTGAGCACGGTGCATTAATTTGGGGGTAGACATGGCAGTGCGGTTTTTAAAAATAAAAGTTTTTTTTTATTATTAGACACGATCCAACCGATGAGGTAGTTTTAAATGAAAAAGTAGTTTCTCTTTTCCGCGACGTGATGAGTCTAAATTTCCCCATTTACCTATAGAATAGTGCCAGTAAACATTACAAAAATGTTATACAATTGAAAGTACTGATGTATGTCAAATGTAGTAAATCCGTAATTGGCATTAATTTAATTGCAGACGCAGAGATAAAGGATGGAGGTGCCACTTTCAGCTCAGGCCAAAAGCAATTGCTTGGCTTGGCTCGAGCGATTCTCCACAAATCAAAAGTGGTTGTTATGGATGAAGCTACAAGCTCCGTTGATTTTGTCACGGAAAGAATGCTTCTTGAAGTTGTTAAAGAAGTATTTAAAGATTGCACAGTTTTGACCATTGCAGTAAGTTATGTTTATTAGTTTAAATAATGCAAACGTTTATGTCGTAGGAAATAGAGTAACTGTAATCCTTTCTTTTTTTTTACATAGCATCGACTGGACACAATTGTCGACGGCGATAGAGTTCTGGTTTTGGATAACGGTAAAAAAGTCGAAGATGGGCATCCGAATAAACTAAGAAATAAAAAGCTGAGCATATTTGCATCAATGCTGAGAAATGCAGATGAGCAAAATAAACTAGGTGAATAACGTTCTTCCGGTGCTATGAGCAGGCAGATGGAAAGCCTGGTGATTATTTTATAAAACAAGGTGCAAGGAGGTGCTGCAATTTTTGATTATTGAATTTTAATTTGTTGTTTTTACCTTTTTACCGTGAAACTCCGTACAATTACTCATACTTATGTAGCTTTCATTTGTTAAATAGTGCATTAGTAGTAACCAAAATATAATATATACAAGTTAACTGCCCACATATAAAAAATGTATTACTAATTGTAAGTTGTAAGTCCAAAATAAAGAACAAACTTTTCAACATTTTCTAACCAATGTCTTATACTCAAATTTAAGGAAAATTATTGTGGCAAAAAATAACAAAAAATTAAAAATATTTAATTACATAATAAGAGCATTCAATAAATCAATACTACTTTTTTTACTTTCAACTGTAACAGTCATTTATCTGTAGTTCCATATCGGTATCTGTAAGTGAATTATTATGTATTTATATATTCAGATAGTACAATCAAAATTATTCAGTCTTGATATATACTACTCATTTCTTTATAGTGTTCCTATGTTCCCCTTCGATCTCATGCCAACTCAATATGATGAACAAGACATTAAGGAGGAAAATAATAGATTTACATACCGTAATGAGTATACAAATTGTTATGCATCAATTCCGTTTAAATAAAGACAGGTAGTTAATATTAGCATAATCACATTAACATGCTACATATATATACACTAATGACTGAGATATATTTACACGGATACTGCTTCAAATTATGCTGTGAGAATTATCTTCCAATAAACTGCAGATAACAAGAAAATTACCCCCAGCTCCAGTCGGGCATATTTATCGGAGTAGCTATATATACATATATGTTTTAGAGACGCTTGAATGATTGAACTTGAAGAAGCATTTTGTGCTAACAGTTTTGTATGTACAATATTTACTCAGTGTTTGAATTAGGTTAAAATTAAGACGACTTAATGAATGCGTACATACAGTTCTATCATGAATAAAAAAAACAATTCTGGTTGAAACCACAAATATATCTACTATACGTGCCGACACACATTTCTTTATTACAGTGCGTAGATTCTATTACGTTTGCTCGTTATCTAATTTAGCTGATTATGCTTTATTAATGCAATTATATGAGTTATTTATTCTGTATTCTGTGAATGCAAATGAGAAATACACTCTGTCTGTTACAGCTACAGAGGCGATTATAAAGGTCCAACTTTCTTGACTGTGAATCCCACACGAAAGCTCGCTTGGAGCGTACAAGTTTTCAGACAACACTGGATTAGTGTCGCGTTTGATACTCTTAATGCCTACTAATCAAAAACTTGTCACTGTCAACAGCCGTCGAGGACAGTAATTACCGTATCACCATCACAAACTTCACAAACATCATAGAACATAATACAGTTTCGATATAGGTAGGTAGGTAAGTAGGCATATTACACTTATGTACACAACTGTGCCCGTATCTTATTAACTTATTGCTCAGTTATGCAGAGAATTCTTCTCTTGCGATCAGACATAAAATGTATTCCTTTTATAGCACGGTAAATTAATTAGCTTAATTTATCAAAACTAACTATAGTTAATGAACTATAATTCAAATTAAGCCGTCCAAATCCCTATTTTTATTTATTTT
This sequence comes from Dicyrtomina minuta, assembly GCA_949802685.1. Classification (NCBI taxonomy): domain Eukaryota; kingdom Metazoa; phylum Arthropoda; class Collembola; order Symphypleona; family Dicyrtomidae; genus Dicyrtomina; species Dicyrtomina minuta. The sequence continues at coordinate 26,702,834 of OX461809.1, read as the reverse complement.
TTGATAATATTGTAGAAGTTTCTGACGCAGTATAACATGCCTCATTGCCTGGGGTATGACGTAATATATGTATTCTTGCGTCCTCTCTCTCCCTCCTACTAAATTAAGTGCAAGTAATCAGATGGAATTGACTAATAATATTTCTCCATGTGATAATAAACTATAATTACACCTTTATACAACCTGTTACATTTTCAGATTTTCAGGCTATGTTTCTCTTATATTATTATCAACCAAACAGCCACATAATAATATAGTAGGTACATACTTAATTATTCCTTAAACATTTTTGCAATTCGTGCTTCCAGCACAAGTGCCCTCAATCATCTGCTTTCAATTACTCCTACCTAAACCATAATAATACTAATAATATGTTAAAATTAAATTGGAGGTTGTTCGATTTGACTTTCGACCCTGAAGGAACACCGAAGGAGATTGGGTTTCAATCAGCCATCCAGTGACGTTTACCGTAAAACACAGAGCTGTAAACAATTAGCAGTGGCCGAGGATTGAAGCCAGGTCTGAGACTGGAAATTTCGTTCCAGTCTGCAGCCCTAACCGCTCACCCAAGCACGCCTGCTTTCACCCAAGCACGCCTGCTTACCCGTCTTCCTATCCTTAACCATTGTATACATACGACACCTCACCTTCTTTTTGTTTATGACTGGAGTCACCTCAACTAATTCTAAAGTTAAAGCTTAAGTAGGTCAACTAGGGATTATATATTTTTGTATTTTATGCTCACTGTTTGTTGATTTCTTGGAAATCCAGAACGTCTAAATACAGTGAAAGTAGTGCGCTAATACTTACTTACGTGCCTATACCTAAAAAATTATCTAAATTAATACTATTTGAAAATTCAAATTATTCTAGAAAGTAAATTATGTAGATAGGTAGGAATTATTCAGTGTGTCATTGTACAATTTGTAAGTACCCAGTCATCGTAAGTAAGTATGCAACATGCAGTCATAAATCAATATGTACTTTTTAGTTGGCATGTAGGAATTAGGCATTAAGTAAAAGACAATTAGAAGTTAAGTGATTATTGAATAATTATTGATGAGGCAATTAGGTAAAGCCGTATAGCAGCCTTTATCCTTTTCAGTATGTTCCAACCCCTTCGCCATAGGTTTTATTCAGGGTTGACAACATATTGTTCGTAACCCGTTTTTTTGCATAATATGGTTTGCACTAATTTTATCCTATTCAAATGACGTATTTTTTAAATACGCGATGTTAAAATTGCTATCACTCAGTAAGTATCTGCCCGTTCCATCGTCATCATTCCTTTTGTTGTTTGTGTTCGTCGACAACAACATGACGCTGGCTTAGTGTAATCTAAAAAAAACAAGCTGTGCGATATCTTCAGTTGCAACGAAAATGCGGGAAACACTGAAGTTGTGAGATATCCGATGTCCTTTTAAACCCTCGTACTCCTCTCAACAAATTAGAAGATTTAAATAAATACAATTATTTAATTTAAAAAAATAACTAGCCGCCAATCGCCTGTACCGCTAATTTGTCTACAGGTCTTGCCGCCTCATACTCTAATTTTGAATTAACTTTCAACTCGCTTCCTATTATCACCAATACCCACGTGTAGCCTCTTTACATTTATGAACAAATTGCTTGCCTATACATACGTAATCGTGCAAGATTTATACAATTAGCATATAGGTACTGCTTACACATAAGTTCGCACACACTTGCATGTTCATTACTTCATTCATAGCCAATCTTCCTGGAATCTATTAGTTTGGTAGTCTATATGTAGCTCCTAGCTATATTCGAATAATTAAAGCATGGACTGTAAAGTCCAACCCAAACCCATTGAGTTCAGCCTGACATTTTCCAAATTATTAAAACCTCTCAACTATCTGCAAGATGCCATACTCAATTTTACCTCATCCTTGCCACAATGCAACTCATCTATATATTTAAAAAAAAGTTAATTGGACGTTAATACTGATATAGGGAAAACTTAAAATATAAAGCACATGCACCTGGGAGTTTAGTTCACAATCATTAGGAAGCAATTAGGCGAGTATTTTTCATTAATTATTTCATGATGATAGTACTTATACCTTCAAGTTGGAGGCACTTCCATTGAGTAAGACTGCAATTAATTGTTCAGTTTCGCTGCAATAATCTGCACAGTGCTTTTACATTTCCCTTTCTTTCATAATATAGATTATATTCCTTTTCTTTCACTACACAGTGAAGCATTTTTAGAAGAGTACAGGGATATTTAAATCATAATAACTTAGATAATTTTGCACTTTTGTCTAGTGCGTACTTTCACTGCAATTTAGTCGTGTATGTCATCCTTTCCTTTCTAAATCGAACCTTCTCGTGTGTCTTGTTAAAATAATGTGTACCTACACTACATGTTACTTGAAAAATAATCAAAGAGGAAGGAGGGACTCATGAGAAGCCCAATTTAAATTATATACGTAGCATTCACAAAGAATAGGTAATTGGAGCCAAAATGACCTGAGGTGAGGGGTAATGCTAATTTAGACTTTAGGCCCTTAGTATAATGTTATCAAGGCACTTGATGAAACTCTACATGCATCTAGCAGTGTATTACGAAGCATATAGGTTTCTCTTGAATACTACGAATTCTTGAAGGCCACAGAATCTAGAATTTCCGACACGTGGTATAATTATACTTTACATGCTTTTCCGGAAATTGATGCTGTGCCACAATTCGAGTGAGAGTAGGTATGTACACATTTAGTTTGTATGAGGAAAACAAGAGGAAAGTTGTCGGAGGAATCACTCCAATGCCAAATGAGTTATAAGACTTGTGAAAATACGAAGAACTGTACCACACGTAATGAACACGTCGCGGAAAAAGCAGAGAGTGGAAGAGAAGGTTGTCTCGGGTGATGATGAGCTCAGGTACAAGTGTACATTTACATGCTCAGTTGTGGTCTAGATTCAATTCTGTTCTCCTGAGTGGAGTAGATAAATTGTTCTCCCGCCCCTGTCCTTCACCAGCACCAGGGAGCACAGACACTCTCGGGCTATTTCGTCCTCTACGTTTTCCATAATATGTACTCGTGTATCTCCTGATAAAACTCAAAGGGCATTACAAGGCACTACGGCTGACTACAGTGAGACTACTTCTAAGACAACTCTAGAAACAATTCTCTCGTATCAACCGGGACTCTCGTGTGTTCTCTTCCGAAGGCGGAAATTCCGGCGGTCACACAAGAAGCAGGAGACGAGGGGTGGACTTGATAAATAGTGTGAAGAGTTATTATGCAATGAAGAGATGTATAGATTTTGATGGGGAGTAGAATTTGGAGGTAGGTCACCAGGACGAGTGGCACAGGGGTAGAAGAAGAAGTTGTTTAATTGGTACTGATTCCATAATTACAAGGCCGAGTTGATTTCGGTGTAGAAAGGGAAGACTGGGGATATGTGACGTAGTGAGGAAGGAGGGGACAGGTAATAGGGCTCGTCATGACTCATTACTACTATTCGGTGTCTTTTAAAGAGATGATTGTTTGGTAAACAGGAAGGTAAACAGAAATCAGCTGTCATTGATCATCTGGGGCCTCGTGGACAGGCGGGAGGACGGGTAGAGTTAAGACTGTTAAGTGTGGTGGAGAGAGAGAGAGTATGGTTAAAGTCGGGAAAGGTTGGGAGAGAGAGAGAGAGAGATGTGACTGGTATAAGTTGGTGGTTGAAAGTAAGAGGAAGATACGAATAGGGCACCGTAGGATGGTGGAATTGGCAGTAGGGACTGAAGGCAGGTAGGGTCTGTGGGAAGGAGAAGTGGGAAAGAAGGGAAATGTAGAGGAGATGAAGTGGAGGCAGGCAGTTAGGAGGGGAATACTTGGAGCAGGCGAGAGAGTGAGAGGATTGAGCTGAGGAAAAAAGGAGAGAAATGGGGGATCGGCTGGTCATGCCCCTAAAAGCCCTAAAAGTATGGAGCTCTGCTGGTTTGGTGCATCGCCATTGCAACTTGATAGCAAAGTCTCTCGGAGCTGAGGATAGTGGTGAGGAATAGGAATTTCGACTAGATTTGAACATAGGAGAGAGGGCTACGACGAGAGAGAGAGAAGTTTGAGCCAAAAATGATATTTTGTACGTAGTCGACATGAGAAGAAGAAGATTGAGCTGGAAACAACAATGCTCATCATTGCCGAGTCCTTAATTATTAGGAGTGTGTGTGTGAACGGCGGATTAGACTTTAGCTCAACATCACTCATTTACGGGCAAAAATCTATTGAATGAAGTGGGAAAAAAGTGACGGTGGAGCTGTGTGAGTGAGTTAATTCAAGTTCAGAGGACAGACACAATTTTGTGGAGAGCAGTGGTTCGACTTGAGCTGGCGGAAGGATACATTTTGGAAAGACGTGCTGCGTCTGTTACTCTGCTAAACTTCTCACTCTTTTTCTCCTCGAGACTGATGATGTGAATATAGGTATACATACTCTACGCAAAAATATATAATATTGACCGTATGTATTTACCTGTACGTGTTTTTTTTTGTTGGAAACATCAAGTATGAAGTGAAGTAAAAATTTTGTAATTGTTCAATCTGAGTCAAGTCAAAAGGGAAGAACAGTCATTGTAAATTGTAAATTTTGCTCCGAAAGTGAGCAACTCAGACAAAGACATACCCGTTGTTGAGGGCTCTGGGACAGTACAGAACGACGGAGCATTGCATTATATAAGATCAAAGATGGTAAAATAATTTAGTCTAGAGGTGACTATAGGTGACTCCCACCAAGAAGACAAAGTTCTGTGCACTGAATTGACCACGAAATATTTCAGTTAAGTCTTTATGAATGATTTACCCTAATCATCAAAATATATAAGCGGTGCAATTTAACCATTAACCTTTCATCAAGAGTCTTTATTACTATCAGTTGTCTGTAAATCATTGTTCACGAGTCAGCAAGTTTTGTGATAATCGGAGTTTGTAGTAATACCTAATGCCTACCTATCTGATACATGAGTTCAGTCTCAGTCTTGTATCAAGAAATGTTCCTTTGTCACAATGAACTAACTGTTAAACAAGGAGTAAGGGCTTGATTATTTGAAGGAGATATTAGTTTCAGAAATTTAAAAACTTTCTGTTGTTACGACTCAACAGGGCTGTAGTTACTGAATTTGGGTCTCTGCAAACTGCAGGTTAGCATCACATCATCACATGTTTTAACGATCGCATCTATAGTCAACATTGGAGATTTGATCGGTCCTGTGTTTTGTGGCTCAACTAATCGTCAAAAGTGATCATGAAAGAATCTTGATTAAACCTAAGACTGCTAGTGAACATCTTGGCCATGAAAAACGGAAAACTTTCAAAATGATGCTCATCACAGCCAGAATTCTTAAGGATCTGTATTTGATATTTATGTTTCATCGGCAATTGGAGGAGTGCCCGCAGTCTCTCAAGTGGTTACAGTTAGTTCATAAATTGTACGTAAATGAGTAGTTTTGTCTGTCCTGGAGGAGGTCATCCGTGTATTTACCTTTTTATCGATTAGAACTTGTTTGTTGAATTTTTGTATATTTTGAAAGACCAATTGCCAATATTCATACAGCGAACTCATTGTTTTTATGATATATAACATGTCACTATATCTTCAGCCTTCCACGACATTGTGTGCAGAAAGTGAAGAATGATGTGAAAAGAGTATGTTCGGCGACAATGGAGAGCTCTGAGTCTGAGCGGCGACGACGGATCAAGCAGAATCGGCGGAAAGAAAGAGCTGAAAAGGTCGAAAAAGAGAGGGCTACGAATGATCCTGATGATGACAATATGCATGATGTGGGTCCGCCTGTGAAAAAACCACGACGGAAGCCCAGGAAACCTGTCGCTGAAGAAGATATTGTGGACGGCTTCGCCATTCTTGCTTTTAAAAACTACGATGATTTAACAGTAATTTAATATTTGTCTTATTAATGGTGATATTTGTCGTTTGTATTGTCTAATAATTCCAGACTGATTTTCCTTATGTAATGATTAATCTGTATTTGCGGTTGAATGTTAACCTAAGCCCAAAGCAGTACTTGCTTAATGTTCTATTTAATTGACGAGTTTATTTTTACTTAAACTGTTTTTCTTTGTAGTCAGTGTGTAGAACTCAGTGTGACTACGATTTACATGGAAACTAGAGGCCCCTAGTTTGGTTTCTTGACGTCTTGCCTTTGGATTTAAAACTCCATCTTAGCAGAAAAATCGAATATAACAGTTGATTTTTAAACAACCTTTTAATCAACGTTATAAGGCATCGTATTTGTTTCGTATCCGTTAAAAATTACTGATCGACTACGACAATGACGTGAAGGCTGACGGTGTTTAGAAATAATAGTTGAATTTTTGACGTGGTCACTTGGTCTAATAATTAGCAGTTAAGTTATTCTGATTCTTCATGACTCAATGACTGAATTTGTGAAACCAGTACAGCTGTGATTTGATTTTGTAAGTTCACTTATCGCTTAATTTTTGCGGTTAAATTGCCCAGTATGCTGAGTGTATCTCATCGTGTTTTGAAACATGCTGATTTAAAATAACCGACGGGTGCCTATGAAATATGAGCATGCAATTTTAATAGACTTAATATAATCATCAGTGATGTTGTTGGTCATTGACACCGATAATAATATTTAGTTCGTTGTGGTGTGCGTTGATCTATACCTATATATTGACAAATATTTAATAATTTTTATGCACTTAATAGTACACAAATTTTTGAGTTACGACATTCTTGATGCTGTCAACACAAAAAGGTACAAATAATAAAAAGGATATTTACCCTGTAGTTGAATGTAGGTAGTTTTAAACTTATGTTATGCGTTTAAATCCTTTCTCTCTGAATTTCTACATCTAGGCGCTATTTTTTCAAAAATTTACAGTTTGCAAGTGAAAATATTCATGTAACTATGCAGTATAAAATTGAAATGATAAGTAGTGGAAATTTTGAACGTTTTGATAAACGTTGTGCTGTGCTCTTTTATTAGAGCTTTTATTTAACTTCTTATTTAAACTCTGTTTATTCAGCGGAATTTAATTGTCATGAGAAATAGTTAACTGAAGAACTCCCTCCAGTCCTCTTTCTGTTCACTTCAAAACCCAGGTCAAGTAGCTGAAGCTGCACAAACTAGTATAAAAGTTGAAGGTTTGTATCTTCTTCAGCTTTGGTACTTGCTCAACCCAGTTATCACGAATATTTAGCGCTTAAGTACTTTAGTACTACTAGAAGTTTTAATTGTGACGTATTATAGCAAGTGTAATGTTGGGTTTTTAGTGTTGCCGTTACTTCGTAGTTGAATCTTTCTACGAATTACAGTAAATATCTAGTAGAAAATATTAAACTGTGAAATCAAAACGACTGGGCTTGGACATCACTGTACCTTATTTTTTTTACGTTAATTTAATATTGTTTGTAAAACTTGCTGCGCTTAAATGATAGCCAAGTCAACATTACGAAGAATAATTCTTTCAGCTGGAATGCTTATTCTGTTAGCTTTTTACACAACAGTTTTGACAAAGAAGTAGTCCACGTTAGCAAATTGCAATCTGTGTGCAGTTTTGTTGGTAGTCTATACCGTAGATACCGTAGAAACTTCAAAAATTAAGAAATAAAAACTTTAATGGATGTCAGTATTACCTTATATAGGGGTACTACACACTACACATATAAATATATACACAATCTTGTGGTAAGACAACAGGCTTCAGTTTTCCTGCCTGTTTATTATTACACCAATAAGTTTGTCCAGGACATATCAGGCTAACGCTAACTGTGAAATAATTGTTTAAATGATTTGAAACTGATCTGCGTAGATTTGTTTGTCACACAAAGTAGTAAAACTTGTAGGTAATTATGATGTTTACATAATATAGAGTAAATTATACGATCATTCAAAAACTGGAGTACACATTTAAGAGGATCTAAGTTTCCGAATCACGTACTCGTGTACATTCCAATGATTATATGAGTCACGCATTTCTCCATTATTTATAATTAATAACTAATTACTAGTTTCAGCCGAAGCATTTTATTTCGTACTCGCCACAAGTGGTAACTCATGTAACGCTGTGTTTAGCAGTGCAGTATAAAGGAGAAGCAATTTTAATTACTGCGCAAAGTTATTTAGGTTGTCTTTGAGTGTTTTAGTCTGTTCCAATCTATGTAATACATCTTTATGTATTGTTCACTCTTTCAAACTATCACTGTCAAATTTTCGGTTTAAAATTAGTACGTCCGATCTGCCACTACATAGGTAGCCGAAATAGGTGAAATAGCGTACAGTATGATGATAGATGTTACCTTGCTATTTTGTCTTCTTTCGTATGTGGTTTCCAACCAGCACGAAACTTACGGGGGATGGTGCATTTGTAGATACAATTCACGTTATTCTTTCCTTACAAGAAAGCTTCCCCAGTGCTTTTAATTTCTATGACTGAACTGTCAAAGTTGGACTTTCTCACATTGGTGAAGGCATTTAACAATAGCTAAAAAACTGACTATTTTTTGCTGTTTTAAAATTGAGTATGTTGCCTCTATGAAGTGAAAATTTCTAATGCTGCTTCTAACCACAATTGCATAAAAATAACTAAAGCGTAAAATAAAATTTCCGTTAGCTATTGCGAAGTTGCATTTGTTCTTCTGACTACCTTTTTCTTCCAAGCTCAACAGAAAATGCTTATTAGTTATAATTATTGCCTATATAGGCTATTGTATCAATTCACTTCATTTAACCGAAACAAAATGGTTCTAGATTTAATGATTTTGGGGTGAACATGCCGAGTTCTTGTTTATTGTAACGTAAACCAATAGTAAAATTAAAGAACAATAGCAATGTAATGGAAATAGTCATTCTGTACAGAAAAGGGTCGGTATATTTATTTGTAGGGCAACTGATGTGATGTAATAATTACCTATTTCATCTCTGCGAATTATAAACCAAAGAAAGGAACATTTAATATTTAATTTCTTAATAAAAAAATGAATTGAGGCAACTTTAGAACTAGTACCAGGATACATACAAGTTTATTTTTTAATTTTCGGGACGGACTTTGATATAGAAAATGAATACTAATACTTTTTTATACTTGCAGAGAGCAATTAAGTTGGGAGAAGATGACTCCAGTCATAAGAAAATACCATGTGTTCAATTACTGAGAAGATCTCAAGAAGGAGGTGACAGTAAGTCCACTGAGAAGGAAAAGAAAACTAAAAAGACTAAATCGAATTGTACTTTGAGTAAACCATTTAAGGTAAGGTATCCTGTCCTAGCAATTTTAATAATTATACAAAAAATAAATATTAAACCACGGTTATTCCAAAGTGTAATACGTATCTAAAGACTCAGTTTCAGTGCATGACAGTCTAATTTATTTTTTATTTGAACTTGCTTAGCAAAAACATTTCGTACAATTATTTGCAATTTCATTACAAATAAATCCATTTATGTTCATAGTTTGGCATCAGTATCCGTGTTTTTGTGGTTAAGCTTAATATTTTGAGGACACTACAAAAATCTTAAATCCTACCAACCACAAGGCTTTGTTGCATTTCTTAGATTTTCCTTATTCATCTTCATTTGTTTTTTGTTTGTTTGCTTGAATGTATTTTGGTGAGTATGATGAGTAATGTAAATATGCGCGTACATAATCATAAAATCATATTTTTGTTGTAAATCCTATCATCGAAGTTCTTTGTGTTACTGTAAAAAATATATTTCACTGAAAAATGGTAGAATTACGTTTAGATAACCATTGAAGAAAATACCATTCTTGAAATGGTTATAAAACAAATACAAATTTATAAAAACAATTTATGCAGCACAAAAAATAAGCAACTAAGATGCCGCAGGCATAAAATCCGCAATACATAGAAAGTTTTGGTTACAACGGTAAACGGACATTTTCCTCCCGGACATCTCCCCTCCGGGGTAATTTCCTCCCGGACATTTTCCTCGCATACATTTTCCTCCCAGACTTTTTCCTCCCAACTCGTGTAACCGAGAACATTTTCCTCCCAGTATCAAAATCGCTTCACTAAAAGAAAAAAACAAGCTAGTGTATCGATATACCAAAATATGCATTCGTAAACGTTCTCATGAATAAGCAAAATTTACAAGCTGAAGTACGACTTCAGTTTAATCGCATATATGCTTAATAGATACTTATTAAATATAATGCTATGAGTCTTGTGGGCTATCCTTGTTGAAGGACCGTGTCAAGTTTATTTTTAAAAAGCTGTCTTTCTCTCTAAAAATGGGGAAAAGATGCGTTTTAGTTCTTCTCGTTTTCTTGACTGAAATGATTTTGATACTGGGAGGAAAATGTCCTGGGGGGGGGGGGATTTCCGGGAGGAAAGTATCCTACAACCAGTTACAACGACTGCTGTATTTTTACTTGCTGGATAAAATGAAATATGTTGTATTTTCCCGATTTATAAATGCTTCATTGCTGTCCATTATTTGCCACATTTTAATGGTTTACCACCGAGTATTTCCGACTTCCTTTTTTGTTCCCAATAGCATTTAGCAGTAGGTGTGAAATAAATTGGGTTTTGTTCCTTGTTGTCCTTACTTGCTTCCAGCTACGTTGTAAAAACAGATAAAACTATTGGTACACTGCCCTGTGGTTATTTTTATGAATGTACGAGACTGCGGCAGTCAAGTCAAGAAGTTTTGCAAATCTAGTGTATTCGTAGGTAGTACGTTGCTCTTTCAGCTATTTGGGTTTGATAAAGTAAAGTTGATCAGTGGTGTTTACGAGTGAACCGATACAATTACTGAATTTCGGGCAAGAATACTTCTCTATATTTTAAAATAAGTATTGTAAAATTTAGGTACAGATACCATTGGAAGGTAACATCTTTAGCAACGAAACCAAGATATACCAATATCTAAATACCCAGTAATCAGCGTACAAAAACTACTTTACCTCTGTTTTGAGTTAGTTTTTCTATTTTTCAGTGCATAGTTTCAGGTTTAGTGAAATGTCGCTGCCTACATCTGTGTTCTAATTTTTGGGTTAGTCTGCTTTTTCGGCAGTAACTCAAAGCTAAGTTTCCTACAATGGCGACTTGTAACACCCCAGAAGAAATGTTTTTCTTCTTCAAGCACTAAAAGTATATGGGTATTAGTAGTAGTTATAAATAATATAAGACTATGTACATTTGTACCCTCAGGGATTATGCAGTACCAAGGGGGGATGATACTATGATACACAGAAATAGTATTTTAAACTGATGTGTACAGAGCTCTAGTCAAAGGCTGTGTAATATGTTACCGGTAAACATTACAAATTCCATACACGCAGTACGAATTACGCTATGATAATTACATTTTAAAATTTCAAAATCAGCTTTCAAAATTTAAAAAAACATAAGTTTTTTTACTATAATCAAAATAAATATTCACATCCAAATGGCTTGTATTTTAAGTACTACCTTTTTAAAGTTATAATTTTGGAAGCTGATTTTGAATATTAGAAATTCGATTGTTGGTGTAAGTTAACAAAGCAGTGTCGTTTGCTGGAGCGCTCCACACCTTATAAAGTCGAAATACGAAATTGCTCCAGTTCCACCCCACTGCCCCCTAGTCCTTATTTATTGACTTTTTAAAATTATTTTTCCACATTCGCCTAGCACTTATGCTTACATTACTTTAAAAAACTACTTCAGAATGTCACGCCATGAGAATACTTATGTGTATAAATAGACGCAGGCTCTCATATTCGTACTATTGGCATTAAGTACCTTGTAATTTCATTTGGAAAAATTATGTTAGCATCAATATGTGATATCACTATTACGCTTGATCGTATTCAACTGAAGTACACGGTAATATCTTTGGTCTTTACTCTAGAATGTTTCATTTAATTACAGGAAAACGGTGAAATTATGGTGGATAAAGTGCCCGGAGTCGACATTAGATCGAATACACCTTCAAGTGGTAGTCCATATCTTCATCCAAAGAAGCTCGGACGGATAAATGGACCTTGTTCTAAGGACTCTCTACATAATGTAAGCTGTGCTAAAATTGTTTTACATAAGGCAAATATCAAAACTAGTGGTCCCAATGGTCTGGTCTGGTCCCAATTTCATGGTCTGGTCTGGTCCAACTTCCTCGGACCAGACCAGTGGTCTGGTCCGGATTTTTGGACCAGACCAGACCAGACCAGTTGGACCACATTACTGAAAAAAAAATAATTAAACTTAATTATACGAAATACGCAGGTATAATTTTGTGTTTAAATGGATTTTTGAAACAACTTAGTACTTGGAAATATTTACATTCACAAAAAAGCAAATAATCTAAAAAAATTAGGTTGTTTTAAGTTGATATGTTGTATTTTCAAAAAGTCAAATTTTTAATTTTCGGACCACAAGATAATGGTCTGGTCTGGTCTGGTCCGAAAAATTCTGGTCTGGTCCAAAATCCTCGGACCAGACCAGACCAGACCAGACCAGACCAGGACCAGACCATATTTTGTGGTCCGGACCAGACCATTGGGACCACTAATCAAAACGCTCGGCTTATATAATGTAATTTAGTGCATGAAAGTGCTGAATTGCTACTCAAAGTTACGACTTTAAGATGTTCTGCGGGGAGGGATCACTGCTGGGTAATTGATGTCTCAGTTTTCAGTTGTGTAAAAATAAATGTGTAATATTCTCAAGCCCACCTTGCGACTCCGTATGGATAAATCTATTACTTAAGAGTGTCAAAGGCGTGAGAAAATAACTGCTGTCGCAGTTAGAATGTTGGCTTGCCCTTGTAGTCGTATGGTGAGAGTGTGAGATAGAAATATTTTCGTTTCGGAGTTTTTACGTTTAAATACCATTCGAAGTGTGTAATTGTGTAATAGCGTCGTTTGAATTTTAAGTCTGTCAAATTCGGTTTGATGGACCAGCTATTTGGCAAAGCAAGTTAAAAATCTGATTTTTATGGTCGGTTTTAAATATATTCAAAGATTTTTTTATGAAAATGTATTTAGTTGCAAGTAATTAACTTTAAATTGTAATACATAAATTATTTTACCTTTACTGATTATTTTTATGAAGTAAGAGCAAATAGCCTTAGCTATTGTTTATGACTTTTATGAGTGTTTGCCCCGGCTGGCGGGAATCGTAAAGTGCTACCCAGAAGTTTCATACAAATTAGTGGAGTAAGATAGTTCTTCGATAACAATAGTTCGCAACTGTTCTTTTTGGTTTACTATGTACAAATATAGAATAAAAATACGTTTTAAGAAATTAAGTTTGCTTAAGCGTTGTTTATAAGATTAGCTAACTAAAGTGACCACCGTTTTAACTGACCATGCCCTGAGAGTAAACGCAAACAATAATATTAATAACACCGGGCACGGCCACAGTTCATGGGCAGAGTACCCGTAGTCGAAAATGTTGCGTAATTATTTCAGTGTAGTTTGAATCACATGGGATTCGATGACTCACGGTATTCAACCTTATAGGAGAAGAGACAGTATTTAAGATGCAAGTATTCACTGACAATTTGTATATTTTAAGATTGATCACAAGTATTGCAAAATCTTGCTTAATGAAAAATCATTGTATTCTAAACTAGTCTTCGGATTTTCATGTTTACAAGCTAATTATACACCCATCTTAAGGAAACTTGTCTGTTTTAAATTAATATAAATGCAGTCAATGGTGTCGGAACCGGGGGGGGGGGGGGTAGAATAATTGATCCTAGTGTTTGCCTTCCCTCGCGACAATAGATTCCGACGTCCCTGAATGCCATAGAATATGGATCTTGTAGTTTATCGTTTGCAACTACACGCTTAGTTAATTACAGTAGAATCTGATATTTCTCGAACGGTAAAGAAGTGTAAGCTAAAACTTAACATTTGTTTTCTCCTTTTTCCCCATAGATAATCTGTGAAAGCGATGATAACGGTGATAAGGTAATTGTCTTTTCACTATTCAGTATTACCTGCTCGCTGACGTGTTTGTTTATGTATTCTAAGTTTGTAGACTAATTGCATACCATTCATGAAATCAAATAGACACTTACAAAGCAGTCGCATGATGACGTAATTGTTCTTGAAACTATATTATAAATAACTATAAATCGCAAAATCAAAGGACTAATATTAAAATTTGCAAAAGACCATAATTTAGTTTTTGTGTCGGTGCATCAGACGTTATGGTTTCATTACGTTGTTTTGTAAGCCGAAGAAGGTTTAATGGCATTCTTTATGCATACTCATGCCATTACACATTCTACTATAAAATGTGTATACATGTAATTTAAAGGAAGGAGTTAAAAGTACAAAAAGGGGAGTTTATGTGCATAACGAAGGAGGCTGAGAAAAAAAATGGAGAATGTGTGAAGAAGATTTTTCGTTTTCCTCGTGTTATGTTCACTTAAATAATAATGAAGATGGTATATTGCGTATGGGAATGAAGTGAGGAGGGATGGAATGAAGATTTTCATTAACGATAAACAAGATGATAAATGTGAGGATGTTGTTAGTTACTCCTCCACTCGCATATGTAGTCAGCTGTAACTAGGAACTCCTTCATGAATGAATAGAATAATATCCGCCTTTACGATGACAGTAGTCAGTATTGTATGCTTCTGCGTTTGTTGGAGAAACTTATGCTTCTTTTCTACCAATATTGTCTAATTTTCTCTCTTTGTGCGGTATGTGGCTGCTGGCTAAAGTTATATTCAGAATTCAGAAATGTGTTTTTAACTTCGGCACCAATATTGGTTGGTGATAAAGTAGCAAAAACAAGGTACCTAGGTACGTGCTCATTGATTTTAAGAGTATATTATATTCAGTATTCAGCCTCTTTGATTGTTTGTTGTGTATATACATTACTGTTGCCTCGGCCTCAGTTTATGTGTTGATTAATTGTGGAGATTTGGAGATATTATGTTGTATTGTCAATTAAATACCTGCAAAATATTCTCTGGTTTTTAAATTCTAATTTTTAAAATTTTATTAGCACGCATTTACTTTGTGCTACCGATATTACTTATGCATACGTAGTACATGTGCATACATTTAAGTGCAGATAAGTGATTCGTTGGGAAACTGATCCTAGTAAGGATGAAAGGCAATACCGTACAATAATAATGATTCGTTGGGAAACTGTAGTACTAGTAAATATAGATACGTATGTTAAGGTAGGTAGGTACATTCTTGATTGGTTTTTACGAATTCATGAAACGTACGTAAATTTAATCAACATTAGGGAGGTATTTTGCTATGCTTATACTTTAATATAATTACCTACCCGTATTTCATATCGCTCTGTGTTGCATATCTAAAGACTTAGATGTTTGTAGAATTGTAAACAGGAATTACAATAGAGTAGAAAAAAGTCATGATTGTTCGGTGTAAAAATAGTAGTAGTGAGCATAAATAGCTACGTCATGAAGTAGCGTTTCTTTTTCTGTGTAAGTAAACAGTTAGAGAAAGTATTGAGAGAAATGTATGTAGCGGACGAGTAAATAATATGACGACATAGATAGTTGAAGTAGTGTGTGGCTTTGTTACGTATGTGTGTAGCTAGGAAGTAATGTGTATCTGTTGGGTGTGCTGACTAGTTTTTATGGCAAAGGTTAAAAGGAGATGAAAAGAGGCCGGATGTAATCAAAGCTGGAAATCTGTATTCACGTTTGGAGGTAGAAGTGTCGCGTTAGTAGCGATTAAAAGTTGATTTTACGAGCTCTGGAGGATTTTATTTGCACAACGTTTTCCAAGTTGGTTCATTTTAGAGGTTTTTGCTCCATGATCGGAGGAGTAGTAGTCATTGGGTTGTTGGCGCAAATGGCTGTAACTCGGTGTAGAGAATGGGCTCATAAAACTTTGGCGTGCATAAACAGAAAAACAAGCATAAAATGAAAACTCCATAATGTAAAGGAGATATCTGATTCGACCCTAAGTATTTACTGTAAGTTTATAGGTAGTTCCTCTCTCTATTTCCCTTCGTACTTACACTGCACTAGGTGGTGAATTGGCGAGTAGACGGTTCGGTTTCACTCATATAAGCCATGCATACTAGCATTCTGTTAGGGCGGCGTCTTCCAGAAGGCATTTGTTGTTAAAGTGAGCATGTGAAGATGTTCATATGAGAATCTTTTGTCCTTTGATTTTCTACTTGGAATAAAAGTTGGTTAATTGTTGACAGTGGGGACTCGGATTTGCGATATTGTTTTCCCTCTTACTTTGTACCTTGGTATTGAGTTTTATTTTATATAAATCCTCTTTTAGGGAATACAGTTACTACCCAGAGGTATTTCCAAGTATTTTGATATATCTGCACATGATCTAGTTCGGCTATTTCTTTTACACAGTGTGGTTGAAATCAGATTAGAGGCGCACCTCTTTTGCTCGTATTAGTTTATATCAAGTGAGCAAATACGAGTAAATGTAATCCTTACACATTCACTTCAAACTTATCCTTAGAAGTTAACACGAATGACAGGGTTGAGTCCTATAATTAATTTAAACATAGTTGATTCTGCTGTGGGCAATAATGGTTTCCTTTGAGAGATCTACCTACTTGCGTACATTATAATATCCGTATGTAATTGTAGTACTTGTAGTTATGTTGGCAGTGATTGTGTATTTAATTTGATAAACCTTGTTTGGTAGGAGTGGCTGTCGCACATTAAATAATAGATTCCTTTCCATTAGAATTAATTGAAGCTTTTTTTCACAATTAGCAAAACTTAACAAGGATTAGCTATTTTGTGGGTAGATGTGCATTGATTCGAAACTACAGATTTAACTATATATTTACATTTGCTTCATGGTTTACACTAGCGATATTGTTGGATTTTAAGCCATCATTGATTTTCAGTATTGTTTCTACCTTTTTTTGAGCTAATTATTAATAATCTCAGATTGCATTTTTAATATTAATAACTATCAGGCCTCAAACATGAGATTATTTAACAATGTTAGTCTTTCTTTACAGTTAATGGCTGTATTCTTGTAGATTGGGAGTGACTCATATTTGAAAATTTACAACAAATTGGAAGAGGCTAAAAGAGTAAAAAAGAATTGTAGTATCCATTAGTGTAGTTCGTAGTTGAGATATTAAAAAAAAGCGAAAGACGGGAGAAATCCAGATACTATGTCACGAAATAGAATAGAGATTTATAGAGTTTTGGGCGATGAAGGAGAGTTTTAGCGGGGTGTAGGGTGAATTTTAGTGTTGTTGTATAGTGCAGTGCCTGCCTTTGGTTTTACGACCTGGCCAAATGGGCTGTATAAAAGTAGAACATTCGCAAAATATTGCTTTCTGGAGGCGCGTTGGGAACATAAACTGATTTGCACTATTCTACTAGCACCGGGCCTTGAAAACATCCTGTGCATCTCTACAACAATTCTTCTCTGTCTGCCTTTTCCCTTGCTTTTCAACTTAATCTGGTGATAGCGACGATAAAATTTGATTGAATCTTTTTATTGTACCATCCTGTTCTTCTAGATTTCTTTTTTTCATTCTGTTGTGATGTTGTGTCTTCTTTGACCAAGTCCAAAAAAACTGATCCGTTTGAACGGGAACTTGTGTTCCTTGTGCATGTTCCAGACTTGGTGAGAAATGGCAAGGACAGTATAAACCAAAAAATATAACATGGCGAACATTATAGGTACATAAAATGTGATTACCATGTACTAAATTGTACGGATGATACAGGGAAAAAATCTGCATCGCATAATAGGGGATTTACCATCGTACTTTTCGTTTCTCTTCACTTACCTTCTAACGCCTTAGATCATCCAACATCCTTTTGTCTGCTAGCTATAGTGGAGACTTTGAGTGAACTTTTATTTCTTTGATATCTCACACACTTTCACTTCAGTCAGTCTAGACGCATGTAGTCTGTGTGTAGAGCTGAAGGCACTTAAGAAAGCTTGCACCGTGAACTTTCAAACTGATGTAAGCTTCAAATTCAAAACTGTGAAGTAAAAGTCATTGTTCATTCTATTGTCTCTACGTTTGGGATTTTAACCATACAGCAATTGTAATATCATGATGTAGTATTCATATAATCTGCCAGCAACGATTCTTTTGTCTTAACCCAAATTTTTAATTGTAAAATATTGTTGAACACTTCTTGAAACGGAGGTGCGGGAATATACTACAAGATAAATAAACCATTTTTATATTGTCATCCATGAGATGAGGACTCTTTGCCCTCTAGTTTTTGATTCAAAACAGCGTTAATCTAAATATTTCATAGGGGGACTCAAATCACTTTTGATTTGAAATTTCAAGCTCAGCTAATTATCGTGCTTAAAATTAAAGAATTTACCAGAATTTCAGTATTAGATAAATAAAAATACATCTTGTTGATCATGGTCCCCATAAGAGTCGGGGTAAAAGTATAGTATATAATCTAGGGAACAAGTATGTATGAACGTGTGAGAAAAAAGGCAGAGCACAACAATGTAGGCTTTGAAGAGGCTATTACTTTATTGGGCCATATCACACATTTTTGCTGAGACTACAACGTGAAAGTTATGAACATTTCAGGAAACTGTAAATCTGGCGAGAATTGGATGCAAAATTTAAATTCCAGCTTGGTTCTTAATCTCTAGACGTCTAGGCGTGGTATTGGCACGCGTAATTCTAGTAGTCACTGCCTTTGTTTTGATACATGGCTTGACCAAAGTCGCAGTACGTTTAACGGGTTAAAACAATGATTTTGATTATAATGAAGTTTTGCTGGAAATTCCTTCAGACAACACAATTTTAAAAACCTTGACAAAATCCAAACCAATCTCACTACCAATACCTCTGATATTGCATTATGACGGCATATCATGACGGCTGAACTTGTTATTTACATCATTTTGTATTTTCAAAGATTTTGTTCTTGATGTTAACCCAGTCTGCATGAGGCTCGTATTAAAATAGTCGTGCGCTTAGTTTTGCTTGTAATATTCCATTTTAGTTCTTTCTAAAGCTATTTTATTTGTGATTTCAATCAAGCCAATAATGATTCTCGTTTTTTAGCCCTGCTTATATTTTCGCTTAAATAGTATTGTGGCTCTTTTCAATCTTGCTTTTCATCTTGAAGTTCATGAAGCCTTTAATCATGGTTGTGATATTTCTTTTAGTCTGGCTTATAATCCCTCGACAAATATCCAGTTTTATTTCTTTCAAAATTGGTTTTGTTTCTTATGTTAACTAAACTAATAGTCATACCGGTTTTTTAGTCCTGCTTAGAATGTTGCATGTAATAAGACATGATTTTAGTTGTTTTCAAACTTGTCTTTAGTTTTAGTGTTACTCTAGCTTTCCGTCATGCTCGTTTTTTAATTCTGCCTACGAAGTACAATCTGAAGGAACTTTTCTACACCAACTCAGGTCTTTTCCTTGCTGACAAGGCGGTAAAATGAATCAGACTAAATTGCGACTAGCTTGACTTGGCAAAGTGAGTTGACTAGTGCAGTTCATATGGGGAAATGACTTATGTTCCCCGACTGTGAGCCTTGGAAGCACAGTCTTTATTTCAGGTATCAACAGTGCATAAGTTATTACTATTACTAAACTAAAGTATATTAGTTGTTTATAGACATTAGCTCGTGACGATATAAAAGGAGAGTGTCAGGGAAAGCATAATAAATTATGTCGCGGCAGGATTTGCGTATATTCCCATGTGAAAGCTATATATGTATAATTATAAACGTATATCAAATAAAGTCAAACCTCAATAGTTTGGTGGATCTTGCCGGTCAATTAAATGCAGTAGATTCGTTTCTATTACTATGAAGGTGTGTGTTTTTTATATGTTCTTTGTGGGATAAATCGATTGGCCATTTGTAGTTAATGTATCTGTTCTGTGGATCAGCTCTCTAGAAGGTTCAGATAGACGGAGTCCTTCGAGGAAGGCGATCATTTGATTATACCCTTTGACGCTAAATTATATCTGTACAAAAATGTCTATTTATGCTCGATTTACATGCAACGTGAAAATAAGCGCGGAGAAGAATGACTTCAGCCAACAATGTACTTGCTCGAAACCTACCTAGCTACCTATATCAACTTTACTTTTTCCCTAAGAGCAATATTATTAGGATTTAACACGCAAAATTCACCACATTAACTTTATTGTTTTACGTTTCACTGTCTAATCTCTACGCTCTGTCTCTTCTATCCGTATTCAAATAAGATTAAAGTCTAGGTGAAAGAGCACCCAACTAGTGCTACTAGTCAAATATAATACTTGCTTGGTACTCCCCTTACAACTTAATGTAGCTATCTTGTTGCTATGGTTGTATTTGGTATGACTTACTGTTAGTATGACTTATATAGCTATACGAACTCGGTCTGAATTCCTTTTGGTCAGTAAGCGTATTGCATTAATGCGTTATCATAGAATTCTCTAGTTGTTAGCTTTACACTTCTTACGCAGTAATTTTCGTCATTATATCTATATATATTTGAAGTATGTGACCGGGTGAAAATCATCGACTCCTTCGTCCCCATCTGTACTTGGTGTGCCATTCATTCACCGCTTCATTGCACTCTGCTGTAAGCCGCTTCCCTCCTTCCATTCATGTCATTTTTCATGGCCATATCACTAAGCTATTTACGACCACAAAACGGTTCTCATATCCGCTCCTGTTCTGACTATTTAGTATGAATGGGAACTCCTTTCGGTTTCTTTTCGTTTTGTGTATTTTATGTATACTGTACTGTCATCAGTAGGGGCACCTGGGTACTAGATATTCCCTGAAGCTTTGGATGCTCTTAAATAATGATGTTTTGGCGGCTAGGAGTCGGTAGATGAGAAGATGGCTGGTGGGGGTGTGATGAGAGATTGAAGGTATGCAGGTTTCAATGGATCAATGTAGATAATTGATATGGTGAGGGAACTGCAGATTGTATGAGTAATTATTTCTTGAATGATCAACTTTGATGCTCGTTAATAAATAGGAGATTGTTTAAAAGCAGAATTCTTAATAATAACAGAAACTACGAGTTTATTAAACAATTAAATTAACTGAGAAAGAACGAAGATCTAATAAGAAAAGGTAGAGCTGATTGCCCCAATGTAAGATTTGAGTAGGAAAAAGTGTCTACTAAATTTACAAAGTAATTGACTTCTAACAGAGAGCTTGGGACAGACAGGTAAGTTCGCTGCCTGACCAAGATTGCAAGTGCAAGTGATTTGTTACAGTTTTTCTTACTTCAAATTAAAACTTTGTAATAAAGAAAATGGAAGCGGGATAAATATTATTACAAGAAATAATTTTGTACTTAATTATAAAAATAGACAGACAAAGAATAAATCTAGGTCAATCGTGTAGGGAGACAGCCAAGAATACTGTCGAAGGAAAAATAAAATATTTAACATTACCAAATTAAG
Organism: Dicyrtomina minuta; assembly: GCA_949802685.1. NCBI lineage: Eukaryota > Metazoa > Arthropoda > Collembola > Symphypleona > Dicyrtomidae > Dicyrtomina > Dicyrtomina minuta. Next base: position 26,681,486 of record OX461809.1, on the reverse strand, counting down.
GGATTAAAATATCAACCATGAACTCAGCCAGCAGATAGAATTTGGCTGAGTGGTCTCGGCTTCTAATCAGTACATTGGATAATGAATACATTCAAATGTTTACCATTTACCTTAATTTAACTATATTTACATCATAGGAAATGCATACAGATAAAATAAACATAATTGGTATGTACGCTTAATGCTTAAGGCATAGCAAAACATAGTTTACGGGAAATGAGTTTACAGATAAACCCCCCGTAATTTATAAACGCAACCTTTGCATATATAACAAGGAATATATATTCTAACTATACATGCATTGAACTCTCCACTCGCTCGATCAGGAGAGGTATGAATCATATCTAAAGTTTGGACAAATTCCTGATTTAGGTATACTTATTATGCATGTACATATTGTGACGTGACACTTATTTTAGATTTATAATATTTCTGTACAACCAAACAAAGGAAATATATTTGAGACAATATAATAAAAGTGAATAATTGTAAATACATTAAAAGCCACTGCTTCTAGTGGCGAAACATCGGCGGCCGAAATTCATTGAATTTTCCTAATGCTAATTTTTTAAAAAATACATTCACCCTAATGACTATATTAAATTAAATAGACCAAAAAATTGTGTGTACAGACAAGCATACTAAGCATAGTTGAATTCCCTACGTAATAATAATGCTAATAAAATTAATCTCATGACTATATTTTTCGTAGACATAGAAATTGTATATACAGACAAAATATTTAGCTTAAATCTAAGTACCCTAATTTTGACGTTGTAATGGGCAAAGGACGTATTTTGTGAGTTAAGGTAAGTATTTCAGTATATATAATTGTAGTAGCTATATAGAATTTACATGAGATATAAATATAAAGTTATAATAAGATACCTTAAACTAAACTTTAAAGAATATACAAGGTTTTAATTACGGTAATTGGAATGTTATTACCTTTAGGTATAGATATAGGTAATGATACTTAAATAAATAATATGTAATTAGTGTTGGAACAAGTAGAGCTGAACAACTGCAATTTGGTGTCTTTAACCAAGTTTCAGTAATAAGATAAAAAATGACGTCATCCTTAGGTAGACAAAAATTGCCTGACTTAAGGTGAACGCACATTTAAAATAATTACTACCTTTTGATTGAGAAAAACGGTAGCGGCTAGTCTTTCACAATTTACTGCATTGGTGTGTGCTGTAGAAGAATCTTGGAGGTTCATCTGAGTGGTTGAATTGTTAGGTTCCAAGAATAGTACATCCTGTACTGGCCAGCAAAGGTATGTAGCTGCATAAAGTTGTCAGCGGTGAAGAGTAGAATGTAGACCTCGGCGGCCATGAGAAGCCCTGGTACATCAAGGAAAGAGTTAATGAGGATGAGTCCTGGCTTTGGCTGCGCTGGTTGACCTTCTTTACTTTTATGCTGCTGTTGAGTTGGATGACGTCGAAGCTGAGTCCGCATGGGGATGCAGTAGCATTGGTGTGGTCGTCTGTCCATGATGAAAGGTAGACGATGTTGGAGATCTTGAAAACAGATCTGCACATCCAAGAACGGTTGATGATATCGTTGAGCCGAAAGTAAATGAGCATCTGTACGGTTGGTTCCAAGAATCAAAAAGAACTGAGAGGACGTCAATTCCAGAGCAGCAGTAATAGTAGGTAAAACGGAAGTAGTACCCGAGCCAAAAAGTCTGGTAGCTTGCGTGTGGTTGTAAGCCCCAGCAAGTGGACCTGTGATCCAAGAATTAGATTGGTGTGATTTAGCCATAGCGTAGATGGTTATGCACGGATCAGCGTCAACATGGAGCTGACTATAAAACTCTTCATCTCGGATTTGTAGAACAGAGGATTCCTCTTCTTGGTTCTTGCAAACGGGGAACTTCTCCTCTTGAATTAGGTTACAATTCGTTGTGAGGTTCTGCCCTTGAGTCCCGGTATCAAATATAAAATGACTGAGCACAACCGGTGAGAGATGTAAAGTGTTGTGAACTTTGGACAAGTTTAACTGCATAATGTTCTTTTGCCTTTCTTGCATGAAGTGATGAACTACAATTTCTCTGAATGATCCTAATAAAAAAGAATTCTTCTTGAGCGGAGTTCTTATTTTATGTGAGTCATCTGAAAGCTTGATCCGAGTTTTCGTACAATTACTTTCAGCTTCTTCCCTTTCTTGGTCTCTAGGACTGACCTTTAGCACATGCTCCAGTCCCCAAAACTCTTGTGATTCTTTCCTAATGGTGAGAAGATGGTGGAAGGAGACTATCAATGCCTGGCGAGAAATCAATAGCAATGGATTGTTTGATAGCCAGCTGAACACCAAGATATGAGTAGTGGGAGCGTCTGGAGTCCTATAATGATAGCGGTCAATACTGGAGTGGGGGAGAACTTCAGCACATTGATAAGGACAGATAAAGGGTTGAAAGGTCGAGAAGATGCGGAACAAGGAATCGGTAAACTTCAAATTTAGGATGTAAGGCCATGACACCAGTAATGGAGTATGAGCAGGCAAAGGTCCTGTTGGGTATTTGGGTTGCAGGTATAAGTTCAATTTGGTGGAAAACTTATCAGTACAAAATTGAATTCCTGGATTTGCCTTGCCTGTTGTTGTGTCCACACCAGAGCCTTGATGTCCAGAGACAGTCGCGTTTGCAGGGGTTATTGATAAATTCAATCGGTGAGCACTTCCTTTTCTGAAGGTGGCTTCTGACCCCTGGTCAACTGCATCTTGAAACATAATGATGTCTTCAGTGTTGTAGTTGATTTCAATTACGGGAGTTGGAATTGCGATGTTGAATTTACTGGTTGCTGCGACTAAGATGTCTGATGGATTGGAAATTTCAACTTCATTTTCCGGCTGCCTGGTAGTTGCAACTGTAATGTCCGAATGGCTGGTAGTTGCAACTGTAATGTCCGAATGGCTGGTAGTTGCAACTGTAATGTCCGAATGGCTGGTAGTTGCAACTGCAACAATGCGGGTTGATGCCTCTTCTTTTATGACAGGAACTTCTTGGCTGGTTTCTTCATGTAAAGATGTGTGATGCCGTTCCTGACATTTTTGACAGCTGAACCTGGACTTGCATTGTTGAACTGAGTGTTTCTTTCTAAGGCAGTTGATGCAGCAATCTAGGCTCTGAAGTAGATTCTTCTTATCGCCAATGGAAAGAACCTCCAGCTGATGGCACTGGTAGGACTTGTGTTGATTGTTGTTGCAGAGGTTGCATGAATATTTCATTACTGCATGATGAGTGTTCACACCAGTCTTCTTTTGCTGCTGGGGATTGTTGCGGCTTTCTTTTCTTAAATCAGGAAGGTTGATGACAGGCAGTCTGATTGTTGGATTAAACTGTGGTGGTGATGGGGCCAACGCTTCTAAACTTCTGGGATGAGATGCAAGCTTGTCTCCAAGAACTGATATTTCCATGCCTGCTTCTTCAAAAACGGACATTATGGATTCTTTAGAAGTATGATCTGACGCACCATCCACAGCATAAAGAACTAAATCGTACAGAAGATCCATAAGTTCAGTTTCCTGACGATGAAGAAGAGCGAGTTCGTACTGCACTGTTAAGAGTTGCCATAATAGAAAATCGTCTGTGGCAATCTTCTTCCCAATTAGATTGATGATGCTGAGAATGTTCTCCCTTTTGATAAGGGCTTCTTCAAGTGGTGTAGGTACCATCTTCTTTAGTAATTGATCCTAGTAATTCGCCGAAAGTGGTGAGTTCAATAAATCTGAATTCCAGGAAAAGACTTAAGTTTTAGTCTTAGAGAAGGGATAATCCAAATAAATATCCGTGTTGCGAAGGACCAATGTTTTGGCGGCTAGGAGTCGGTAGATGAGAAGATGGCTGGTGGGGGTGTGATGAGAGATTGAAGGTATGCAGGTTTCAATGGATCAATGTAGATAATTGATATGGTGAGGGAACTGCAGATTGTATGAGTAATTATTTCTTGAATGATCAACTTTGATGCTCGTTAATAAATAGGAGATTGTTTAAAAGCAGAATTCTTAATAATAACAGAAACTACGAGTTTATTAAACAAGTAAATTAACTGAGAAAGAACGAAGATCTAATAAGAAAAGGTAGAGCTGATTGCCCCAATGTAAGATTTGAGTAGGAAAAAGTGTCTACTAAATTTACAAAGTAATTGACTTCTAACAGAGAGCTTGGGACAGACAGGTAAGTTCGCTGCCTGACCAAGATTGCAAGTGCAAGTGATTTGTTACAGTTTTTCTTACTTCAAATTAAAACTTTGTAATAAAGAAAATGGAAGCGGGATAAATATTATTACAAGAAATAATTTTGTACTTAATTATAAAAATAGACAGACAAAGAATAAATCTAGGTCAATCGTGTAGGGAGACAGCCAAGAATACTGTCGAAGGAAAAATAAAATATTTAACATTACCAAATTAAGGGATTAAAATATCAACCATGAACTCAGCCAGCAGATAGAATTTGGCTGAGTGGTCTCGGCTTCTAATCAGTACATTGGATAATGAATACATTCAAATGTTTACCATTTACCTTAATTTAACTATATTTACATCATAGGAAATGCATACAGATAAAATAAACATAATTGGTATGTACGCTTAATGCTTAAGGCATAGCAAAACATAGTTTACGGGAAATGAGTTTACAGATAAACCCCCCGTAATTTATAAACGCAACCTTTGCATATATAACAAGGAATATATATTCTAACTATACATGCATTGAACTCTCCACTCGCTCGATCAGGAGAGGTATGAATCATATCTAAAGTTTGGACAAATTCCTGATTTAGGTATACTTATTATACATGTACATATTGTGACGTGACACTTATTTTAGATTTATAATATTTCTGTACAACCAAACAAAGGAAATATATTTGAGACAATATAATAAAAGTGAATAATTGTAAATACATTAAAAGCCACTGCTTCTAGTGGCGAAACAAATGATATGGCTCCAAAAAGTAAAAATATACACCTAGTGGTAGTCGAAGTACTTGGAAGGATTTAGGTTGCCTATTGCCAGAAATATTTAATGTTGTACGTTTAGCGACCTCATAAGTAAAAAAAAATTAAATGGAATTTTGAAACGTTTGAAATAAATGTGTTGTGGTTGTGACCTTTTGAACCATCCAGCTTATTGTAGTTAACGGGCAATTGTATTAGAATTTTAATTCCACTAAATAATGTTTCATGAAGTTGTGGTTAGGAACATGGGAAGAGTGTGTGTGTGGATCTCTAGGTATACTTGACAAATTGGAAACTGTTATAACTGTTCTATGGAATACTGTTTCTGTTTCATGGACTAATATTGATGCCTCCACTTTCCTGTTTTCTGTCGGAATACCAATTTCATACTTTTGTTTTGTATTGCGCTTCTAAAATAGAGTTATAGATAGATTAGACAGTTGAAATAGATTAACAGTTTAGAGTGATTTATGTAGAGTGAGCTTATATCTTATTAAAAACCTTGGAGAGAAAGACGTATCTCTGTAGTTAGCCCTTTGGAGGTTTGAAACGATAAGGTCAGCCACCAATACTATGGCTATGACACTGGAGAATAGAGGAGGGGAAAAATCAGATCTTGGAAGTGGACGCAATATTGAAGACTTACGACGAAGAAATACAATTACGGTTAATAAAGAAAGTACCAGACGAGGGTAAAAGATTTGCGAAGAATTGTCTGGAGAATGTTGAGAGAGAGAAGGAGATGGAGGGATGTGTATGGATGGGCAATAGATGGGTATAGTAGGCAGTTGCAGTGGTAATGATTATCTAAGATGAGAGTTGTAGGATGTTGGAAGCTACGTTATCAAGGATTTAGAGCTTGGAACATTTTACGCCATTAGTCGTTTAGTAGTTCAATTTTGATGTTGAAATTGTTTTATTATATTCCCAACTGAGAGACAGAGAGCAGAAAGAGAGAGTAGTCCATGAGAAGGTATGGAAGGAGCCGTCTGTTTATGAAGTCGATGAGATGAAGTAAATGGGAAGTGAAGTGAGATAGAGAGAAAGTTTTGGGTTCTGCTCCCTCACAGTGCTCAGTCTTCTCCGCATCCTCGTCTTCACGCTATAGATATCCTTTTTCGGTTAGTTTTAGTGACTGACTTCACAGAGGGACATCCCCTACTAACTTGATAGTTGTGTAATGACCAGGATGTAGAGAAAAATTATCGTTCAGTTCTTTATTTTACTTTTATAGTCACTTTATGAGCCGATTCTCATTCGGAGACGTGATTCGGTAGAATTACCTTTTCCTTCAAGCACTTGAGCACCCCACCAATGTCCTTCGATTGATAGAGTCATCTCCACTGTAACGCTCGTATTATGGATCTTGATGACAATCATTATATCCCCTGCAGTAATCATTCACATAAACCCTGCTCTCAGCAGACCAATAGAATCCAAACAGTCGCTCGTTACACGTGATAACTCGTCCTTCTTATGGTTCCTTAAATTGCATAAAAAAGGTTTCAGCCACTATAAAGCTCGTCACCCATACTACATGGATTCCGTCTCCTAAAAACCAACTCCCGCGAAGCTTCTTCCGAATATTCCCAACTTTTCAGGTTTTATCGTTAACTTTCTTGTTTGGTGACGCTCACTCCTATGTAGCTATGTGCCCACTACATATATACTATCCTGACTATCTACTTTATTTTCCACACCCTGTATTGCCACTACTCGAATATATTTTATGTCACGAGATGGGCATGATAAGATCCGTAACAACCATAATTAAAGTCCATAATCAAAATCTCATCGATCTCCAATCTGTTACATATCGTCTACTCCTTAAAAACTGCTTACTCATTTGCATTTCCTGGAATTGCAGAAATTCCCTCAATTGTGACAACTAAAGAAACGACAGAGTACTTGAGCATGTTTCATTACCAATTACTTTATGAGTACTAAAAAAACATACTGATTGCAATTCTTAAGTTTACATTAGGCGGAGAAGTATACTTAAATACAGTGTACTTGGGAGGCAATAATTATTGCATTTATACATAGAATTGTAAATTATCTGTAGCTTGACGAACGTAAAACTTAATTTAGATATTATTGCGCAGATTAATTTTAGTAGGCTCTTTCTGAGGAAAAGTAGTAAAATTATATTTTATCTACATTAAGCCCGATTTGCAAAGGGTGGCATTTATCGTCAGTTTCGTTTTTATGGTAGCTATCGCAGTGATGGCGGGAACATATTTATAATAACTAAACTCTCTGTACAACTGTTCGTTCTCATGTGCACTATTAGGAGGAGCTTAGGTATATATTTAAAAGTGTCGTAGTCCCAGATTTTTGAATTATTTTGAAGTGTGCTTACACATTCTGATATAGGTATCTATCTACATACGTAGTTTTCACTTTGAATAAATGGCGAAAACAGTTGTGCTTGTGTGTGGATAATGCTAGTGTTGGCTTGATGTAGCATAGTTATTAAGAATGATTGCTCTTATTGCGAAAGGGACCCTGCCTTAAGACTGCTACATAATATATAGAAGATATTCATGACAAATGTGAAGAGGCGAAATGTGAGCATGTGCTTCGGCCAGGAATGCTAACGCGTTTTCATGTAGGTACAAACTAGTGAATATAATTATAATCCGGGAATGTAATGGAGAGTTTACATATTAGACACCGGTTTTACGTTAATGGTTGGGGTTTCGGGTAATTGTGGGGCAAAGTTGGATTTTTTGAGGTCTTGTTCCATTCTCGCCTGAGCTGGGTCTATCTCTCTACTGAAACTGGAATTGATATGTTCATCCCGTTGAAATCCGTAAGAGAGTGAGAGAGAGAGAGTGAGGAAAAAAAGGGGGAAAAGCAAAGTATATTTTCCCATGGTGTGGGTTGGTGCTGTGCTGTGTGTTAGACTTTTTGTATGAGTTCCTTGTCGCAGTACATACTGCATGGTATCGCATGCGTCCTTAATAATGTGGGGGAAATACTTTTTGCGTCTGACTTCCCGTGTAGCGGCCTGAGCAGAGGACTCTTCTTCAGTAACTGCCAGAGCTTTGTGCTAGACTAATTCATGTTTAGAGCGATATAAGTATAGGCTTGGATTCCCTCTTCTTCTTCCTTTATTCCCTAACATGATGCGGTGGATGTGGATAGTTCAGTTCCCGACTCTCTCTCTCTCAACACCGGAGTCGCATCATAGATGTTCGTCGAGGGTAGACATACTTCAGTCCTCCTCCTCTTTTTCTCTCTCTCTTCTATTTACAAAGTGAGAAATTTTTACAATTAAATATATATAATATTTATTTGTCAATTCCTGGAGACCCGGGATTTATACTAGTATATTTGATCCATGCCATGGTAAATTTCCATGAGCTGTGTCTCCTTTACTCAGTGGAGTTCTTCGTTAAATTGAGTGCTCAAGTGCTGTTCATCATTATGTGAGTGATCAAATGTCATATAAAGTGTACAAAGGTGGAAACTGGATCTTGTTGTGAAAAATCATTACTTCCTTATACTTACATTTAGTGACGGAGTGAGGAAGGAATAATTCCAACGAGGATTTCAGCCTTAAGTGTGTAATAATATTCTTCTTGGAAAGCTTTAAAACAAGAGAATTTAGCAGTTAGTCAGAGTTAGTGTGTGTCTGTGTATATGTGGGTGAATTGGTTGAATTCTGGTGGCAGTGCCAAGTTTGGAGTAAGCTCTCCTGGTATCTGGTCATTGAATCTTCTGGAATCAAAATATATATTTTTCTTTGTGGTGCACTGCAGCGACGACGAGTCTTCCCTGTGTTCTCCAGAGAAAGGGAAAGAACGGAAGAAAAAGATATAAGATAGCAAATCCGTACTTCATACTGTTCGCTTACTACTGCTACAGATACTACTGACACTACCACAGATATTTGCACTCTGTGTAGAGTAAGTAATCTTGGTAGGCTCTTCGGGTTCGGTTCGTACTAGTGCTTTACGCTTACGTTGTTGGGAGGAAAAAGTCTCGAGTATATATCGCTTCAGTTTGGCATATTTGAGTGTTCACTCTTGTCTAAAAGACAGAAGCAAAGCACCCTTCCCTTCTTCTTCCTTCTCAGACAGAAGGATTTTCTGCCCAATTTTTTTTGAGCCGATATGTAATTACATATACCTACTTGTCCCTAACCTACATGTATGGATGTTCATGAGGGAGCTGGAAAACCATTCTAGTGGACAAAGAAGAACGAGCAGGGACAGAAGCGGAAAGAGCGAAGAAGTAAGTGAATACTATCGACTATGAAGGAGAAAGATCTTCTTATATATGACTCTGTCCGCTCCCCACTATTTATTGTCACAGCTGGATTTTCGACACTAGAGTTTAGTTTTCCGATTACTGGATGACTTCATTGTTTTCCCATTCTATCAAATCCATTTCTTTGTCTCCTATATATTTTACAAGTGAACAAGCTCTCCTTTCTTCGCTCCGCTTCGAATGATACAACGAACAGAGCTTTTTTTCCTTCTCTGCCTCTCGTAGAATTCAAATAATTGATCTGTTTAGCTCGTGTGTGGTTTCTTTCCAATCATATAGGTTAGAGGGGAAAAAATAAGAAAAGTGAAATATATATTACCTAGTGTCGGTGGTGGGCCATAGTGCCAATAGAATACGTGAGAGAGGTATTAAAGAGGTTTGAGTTTCGTGGTAAAATAGTTAAATGGTAGTCTGTCATCGACGTTGTTTGTGCTAATGTGGCAGACCCATTTTGAAGCTCTCTCTCTCTCTCTCTCTTTCGCTCTCTCGTGTTATTAACTGGGGACAAATCATGGACGTCGTGTTGTGCGAGCAAGTATCATTTTATGGATGGATGAAAAAAAAATTGTTTGAGAGAAGTAGAGAAAATCATAGAATGTATTTATATCATGGGAGGTAGTTTTTTTAGTCGTAGGTTAAATGTTACTCAAAAAAATACAGCCGTACATAAATATGAAATGTTTGTGTGTGTTCAAAATTCCAAGTGACGTGTAGTTAGTCTTGACTTCCGTACGCGAGGAAGGTAGGTAGTTTGTGCAAGTATAGTTTATTTGGATGGAGTGAGTTGGAGATTTGTGTGGAAGGATGGAAAGATAACAGTCCGTTTGGAACATAATAGGGAATAGTCTTCAGTACTTATCGTTAGGAGAACTGGCATATGTGATGCGGATCTTCTTTGAGTGAAATGATGAGATGATGGAGAAGTGATGTGTGTTTGTATGCATGGAGGAATTACAGCGAGAGCTGAGAGTTGAGCGGAGAGAGAGACTCTTGTAGACGATACGGTCGAAGAGGGGAGCTTTTAGCATGTAAAATCATGAATGTTTTTATTGGTAGCAGATGTCTTTTCTTAAGTGTATTTTTGGATCTCACTGTTCGTGATTTTTGTACGCATCTCTTCTTTTTTGACGTGATTTATTTCCGTAGATAACAAGACTAAACAATTCAGTGCTCAGCGCAAAAATTCCCTACTGGGCACATACTTAGTTGTACACATTGCAGGGTCCTATTTACTTCGTTTCTTTTCCATTTTTTTTCTAATCTGTTTTGTTTCTGCGTGTGATTTTCCGTCTGAGGGTTGTAGAGAGATATATCCATGACTGAATAGTAATATTAGTATGTGTAGGTTAGGTGTATACGTATGGGGTTATTTCTACTCGAGTGGGTGAGACAGCACTCTGTGCATGCGGAAAAAAACCGTTTTCTGCATGAGCACAGCTCAGAAGAATCCGAAAAACACCAAGAATTCCCTCTTGAAAGAGAGAGAGTTGTTTTTACAAAGAATCTACATGCAAAGTGTCGCAGAGTATTCAAGTTATCTCTTCTTTTTTGTTCTCTCTCCTTTCTCCGCACACTTACCTAATATCTTATGTGTGTCTTCACTTAACAACTTATAGTGTTCTTGGTCAAGTTCCACTCACAAACTGTGTCAACATCATAAAACCGTCTACATCCAACATCCATTCGTTCTTATCTTCGACACAGACTATGTAATCTCTTCTATTCAATTTTCCTCCTGACCTTGCTAATCTGATGTTATGGCTTCTGCTGCACATGTATGAGGTAGGAGCATGAACTGGAAACTTGTGGTTAATTGATTTGAATACCATCTGATTTACTGTATTATCCAAATATTGGTTACAGACTTCGGGGTATACAATGTGCAGCCCGGTTTACCTCTAATAACTTCAAAGAAACCAAGTGCAAATAATAAAATTAGGAAACTATTTCCACATGGGTAAACAACTGATTGACAGATTAGGAGGTTAAGGGTATTTTTAAGTGATTGTCTGAAATGTACATGTGTGTTATATATACGAACGAAAGAAATGGTAAGTTTAGCTCAAGCTGGTAGGTAGTTTTGATAGCTCTGCATTAAGTTTATGCCTAGTCGGCTGGTGAGGCAGATGCGCTTATATGTTCTTCAGTACTTTAATCCTTGTCCGTGAGCTTATGTGAGCAGTGAGCATCCATAACATGATGAAGCTAATCGGAGAGACGGATTACTACTATGCCGCCGGAGGGGTTTCGTTTGCATTTTTGGCAGTCTTTGTTCTGATATTACTGAAAACCTTTGGAGTGTCCGCAGACTGCGTCCTCGAGTATCTATAGCTTCATTTTTATTCTCTGAGCATACTCCTTGTTTTCTCAATAGAATATTTATAAAAAAATATTTGACGTACTTCTAATGTGAAGTAGGTACATATCTAGGTAGGTTAGAAACAGAACTTTATTTCTCGGATATTATGTAACCTTTGAATCCAAGCCATTGAAGGCATTATCTATATAATTATATGAGGTAGACTATTTATGTACTTATAGCGGATATGGTTCTTCTGGTAGACATTATGTGTGTGTGCTTCTCAGATGCCGCAGTTTTTCCCAGTTTCATCGGTCATCGTTGAAATACTCTGAATCTGTTGTTCATTGGACAGAAGAGAGATAGAGAGAATAGAGACTTATCGTTAGGAGGAGAGAGTCGTGTTAAATGACTCTAGAGATTTGCCTTGCCTCGTGATGAAAAGTCCCCTATATCCTTTTGACGTTGACAAACTAAAACGGGAAGGAATGATGGGCAAATTGCTGACGAATCCAAAATGCTTCTTGTGTATTCCTTTACAGGGCATCTAATTCTCTCTTTTTTCCCTCTCTCTCTTAGGCTCACTCATGATCAGTGTTAGTTTATTTGCTTGGGAATACTACTATCGTATCTTGTTGAAGAAACGAGGGTTGTCGATAATATACTCGAAAAATTGGAGACAAAGCATAGGGTGAGCAGGAATTATTGTATGAGACGTCACTGGTTCTGCTCCGCGCGTGTATAGCATCCAAAAAGCGTTTAATATCCCACTATTCCAGTGTGCATACTATTGATTCTTAGTGTTTTTTTTAAATATTTTTCTACGCACATCGGGAGCATCATTAGTATACCAACATTGACTGAATTCTGAATTCCATGTAAAGTCAAAATTTTCGTAGTAGGTATAAATATATTTAACTGGAGATTGTAGCTACATGCATACTGAAGTGTAAGGCTGAGAGCAGGGAAGAAATAAACTGGAAAATTATGTCTCGATTGGTTTCATGCTGAGAGGCGGGAGGTAGAGGACGGAAGGAGGTTTGAGGAAGAGATTTGTTTTTGGTTTTTCTGGAGTTTCTCTCTTCGGAGGGAGCTATCTATGACGTGACTGTTATTATAGTTATCCCTGTGTTTGTTTGGTGAGTGTGTGGGGCATAGAGCGGAAGCTCAAGGTAGAAGCCATCAACCGTGTGGATGACTCGTCTCCGTATATATATATGTGTTTGAATGAATGTATGAAATGAACCGAAAGGGAAATTGTTCAATAAAGTAGGGGAAGTAGTGTAGCTGGATACATTTCACACGCTCAACTTATTATTGACGCCCTGATAAACGGGTACAATGAATAGAAATGGTATTTTCTATAATTCTGGGGTATCGATATCCGTGCGGCAACATGCCTTTTTTTATTTTTATTTTGTCTGCTATGATGTGGTCCCTCTCTTTCATAATAATAGACGTCGCTGCAATGTTTCGATGGGGACACCAAATCATACTATTTGAGACTCTTCTATTATAGAGCCATAGAGGTATATTTATTTTCATGCTGTCTCTCTCTCTCTCTCTGCTCATGAGTTTCTTCAGGTTTTTTGTAGATGTTCAGGGGTTTTAGAGGGAATTTATCTTGGCTTGCGCACCTTTTGTAATGTGATCGGGTCTCCTCCGGTCTTTTGTAATTTATAGAAGGCTAGGCTGTAAGATTGGAAAGCGGAATGAGCACAACGTTCACTTATCCGTACCCTAATGATTTTTATGTGTGGGTACGTCTACTATACAACTACTAGGCTACTACGACCCTCGTGACAACACGAATGTTAAGATTTGATTTTCATCTGCTCTACTGTATGGTTTATGTGAGGTTTGGTTTGTGTAATGATGATTTATAATGATGACAAAATGGTTCAGGCAGTATGACACATCAAAGGGGGGATTGTACAGCAAGCATTAAACATATTTGTTAGCCTAATGTGCCGGTATGATTTTATACGACCGTTTAAGTCCATAAAGCAGGCGTTAAAAAGACGCATGTTATGGTAGACGGAGATGTTCTTCGTAAAGTAAAAGAATAACAAAATATTATGAGTGAATGCTACCCTTGTGTGTAGATAGTAGATCCCTACTATGTATTTATTTACACTGAATTCCATACTATAGTTGAATGTTGAATATATTCTGCATTTCCTGTTCTATTCCGTGTAGTTGGTATAAATCGTATCCCAAGTACACATAGTACAGTTCAGAATTGTGTAGAGCTGGCTGTGTACCCTATGTCGATAATTTACTGACATTTGGGAAGTTCGTACAAATGAGGTTTGACATAACTGTGGGTATTCTAACTTAACCCTAAGAGCTAGATTACTTTTTTTTAGTACCGAATGGGCTTATGGTTTTAAACTTCAGTCTCTAGTATCAGCCACTGAATCTTAAATCTTCAAGTTTAACAAACCTAACAAGGTTTAAGGACGTCACGAAAGGGAGAGAGAGAGAGCTTTTGATTTCGGTGCTTTTAAACGTTAATTCTTTTTACGTGTAGTATTGTCAGCGAGTGTTATGTTCTTCTTGTGTAATTTCTAATGATTATACTGTATACTTTAATTTGCCACTTTTTGTATGGCCATCATGGGCTTATGAAAATATGTAAAAACATGAAAGGTATTCCTTCGTCATCCGATAGATCGAAACTATGCTTGTGCCTTGCTATACTGTTGGAGAGGAGTCAGTATATAGGAAAAGGAATGGGGGATGGAGAGGAGGAGAATGACTGAGATAGGATGAGGATGGTAAAGTGTAGTCGAGGGTCTTGTGTCATTGATATTCATGGAGAAGTGGATGCACAGCGTGTATTTTATTGCTCAGCTTTTGTCATATTCAATGAAGTATAATACAGATATTAAAGAACACTGTGTATCCCAGTCATGTATTTTTGATGACATCAGGTTTGGTAGTAAAGGAGAAGTGTGATGATGTATTTGATTCTTCCTCCACACATTCACGGCTCTCCCTTCCTCTCTCTCTCTCTCTGTCGTTCACAGACATGCATAAAGAACATGCATGCATGAACTGCACCCGTCCAGACGTGGATGGAATAGGATCTTTTTACTAACGTGTACAGCTCTCCATAATGGCACTTTTGGTATTTCTCTAGGAGTTTGAGATAATTCGACCTATTACAATGCTTATCTTTCCTTATTTTTCTCTTTCACTGGGGTCGGGTGTGCGTTTGTATGTGTTCGGAGTTCTGATGGTCTTCCACCGGGATGCTTTCACGAGACTTACCAAAACCCCATCCGACAAAAATCCCGTATCTCCTCACATGATTGGCTTTCTATTCCGAAAAATTTATCAATACTCGAGTCGGAAGTTAGAACCCGAAATCGCAACCAATACATTCGTTATATGTATATAGCTACATATAATTATTTCTTCCAGATTCTCACGTAATCCTCTTGCACACGTTACAGAGGTGGTTCCTTACTCCTTACCGTCTACGCTGTTTGGGAGGAAGCTCAGGATATACTCAAACGTAATTATAAATAAAGTCTACGTGAGTATGTAGTAATATAGCTTTCGTTTAATTAAGAGGGTAGCTTCTGTAGTCAGTGCACTACGTCGTATTTTTATGCACCTAGATACGTCCCTGTACCTACTATTTTTTATATTCCATTTGTCTGTCTTTTTTCCATAGTTTTGTCATTCCAATGGTTTTTGGACAGGATACTTGACGTTACAATGCAATTCTTTTTGTAGTTGTCTTTTTAGATTTAAATATTAAGAAATCCTAAATAATACTCGTAGGGCGAGTATTAGCTGATGGATGAAAAATATGGGGATGTCTAATTAATAGAACTAGAAACAAAGCTTGAACAGATCTGATGCTATGTAAGTTGAATGAAATATTTTTAAATGTTCGATTATGGTAAGGGGCCCTCTGCGTTTCTCTTATTCGCTCAAGAAACCTTTGTTTGTCAAATTAGTATTAGTATGCTCAGGACTCTGTGGGATCACAATTCTTCTTAAATCCAAATCCAAGATTGCTTGATCTAATTTGAACAATATGAATTGTGAAAGCTAAACATTTTTGTACGAGCTAGTTTTGGGGTGACTGAGTGAGGGTATAGTTGGCTTTTGTTCGTATGGTTTATATACATTTTGTGCATATGTAAGATTAGATATTGAGCTGAATCTGACAAGTTTTGAGAGAGAGAGGTGTAGACGGGTGAATTCATGGTAGGTCTTATATACATAGTACCTACTTGGGTTGTAAGGAAGGAAAGACAGGAAAGAGGAGTGGAGATACGCGAAAGAATGTCGATGGTCGTCATCGTCGTCTTCTTTCTCTTTTACTTGAGCAAGAGCAACTCTTTTCATACTCAAACTCTTTCGACTTCGACTTGGAATGAATTTAAGCTTCAAGTCACGCTGTTTTGGTTTCATCAAATTCCTTTTTCCGTTTTGACTTTCGCCTCCAACGTGACAGCCATTTTATGACATCGGAAACGTTCGCTCTTTAAGCTCTTCTTCTCTGCTATAATTCCTTATGGAGTTCCTCCTCTTTTTTATCTCGTGCTCCTTCTTCATGTATGTATACCTAGATTCCAGAGGTATCTACATTCATACGGTGTAAGCAGTACTAAGGAGGGTATAATGTTTAGCTGTGGTAGTCGCGGTGCTCGTGTCTATGAGTATGGGTATGCTTCACAAAAATAACCGAACTGGCTACGACCATTTATTTATACGCGAAGGTTTGATGAAGGACTCGAGTCCAAGAGATCGTAGGACAAAACGAATGTAAATTACCCGCTGAGCTTATACTTGCTTATTTAATAATCCTATTCAATTCCATTCATTAATCTTTTTACATTTTAGCGGCATGAAATTATTGCTGCGTGACTGACTTCCGACTTCCTTGGTTTTTTATTGTTTCGTGCTCCATTACATCTCTTCAGGATTGTTGTTGTTGTGTTCACTCACAGCCTAGGTTTTCAAAATCCTCTCGAATGAGACCAAAACATGTGTACCTACTGTAATTATTTATAATTTATTGCTGTGGTTCATGTTGATAGCTGGTGTGGCAATCAGCTCCAGGAGGAGTGCATTCCCGGCACTTGTTTTCATGTAGGTACCTACTAAAATGTGACTGGGAAGAAGAGAATAATTTGTTGATTATGTGGAAGTCGAAATTATATTGACTATGATTAGGGTTACGCTTGAATAAAGTGGATTGATGGGATGGTGGATGGATGGATGGAAAAGGAAATGTGGAGATTTCCTGGAATGTGGAACATGTGCTATAGAGTATGAATACAAGAATTACTCATGGATGAGGATGGGTGGGGCTAAGGAGAGTGGATTTGTCATCTTATGATGGCGATGATGATGTTGTTACATATGCATATAGCATGTTAGTGTGACTGTGGAAGAAAAGAAAATTCGTTGGGGTCTTGAGTTTGGGAAATGTATGCAAGTTAATCTTGGTAGTCTCCTCTCTCCTCGTTCTTCTTCTCCTTCGTTGAGCTTGTTCGTGATGGTCGGAGTTGGGCGAGGAAGAAGGAGGAAGTGATGGTGAATGTAAGTAGGTACGTATGGAAATGGAAGTAGAGTATGTACGTACGGGCTGTATCGGGAGTGTAGGGGCTATTGTGAAATGCGTGTTTGTCTTCAGCGAATGCCAGTGTCTAATTCAAGCGGTTGCTGTGTCTGTCTGTGTGTGTGTGTCCCGAGTATGGGGAAAGAATAAGAATGTGCATGAGTGAGAGTGGTTGAGTTCAAGCTTGGTTGGTTGGTTAAAGCTTGCCGAACAAGTAAATGTTTGAGGGGAAATGATTTGAGGAAGGAGGAAAAGGAGATAGTGGAGCCAAGTCTGGTCTGAGTGAGGTAGAGGGAGGAGGAGAGATTTGAGGAGAAAAAGACTCCTTTATATTCTCTCGACGTATATTTTTCTGGTACTCTGGTTCCTTTTTCTTCTCTCTGACTCGCTCACTCCCGTCCCGTCCTCTCCTCTCTCATCTCTTCTCCCTATCCCGCTAATCAATATTGAACGCAAAAGGGGCCAAAAAGTCAATAGTGCTATTCGCGATTTCCTAACCCCACAAAAAAAATTCCTTTTGAATGGATAAAGAAAAGCGCGCAAAAAAAAAGTTTGGCTCTCTCTTCTTGTAATGGGAAAGTTACACAGACCACTGAGATTTCTTCAGTGGATGTGGAAATTTTTGCGATTCACATCTTTCCAGTTCCTCGGCTGCACATCCGTCGCACATTTGAATATGAAGATCCACTTTTGCCATTCCTCTTTCTCGAGAACTCGAGACGCTGATCCTCACTTGGCTTCTCAATGGATCACAACTTGTCGCCTCTATATCTTTGCACTTCAGTGCTCTTCACCTCTCCGCCTTGGAAAAAAAAGAAGGGAAATAATTTTTTCCCTCCTCCCTCTCCTCTACTACACGGAATACATAGCACTCTTCTACCCCGTCTTTGATCTTCGTCCTCTTTTTGCCTTCTTGTCCTTCCTCTCTTTATTCACAACCTCCCTGCTCCTTTCCTTCCTTTCACACCATTATTTGATATTCTAGGTGCGAAAACATCGCTTTTCTCCCTTCTTTTTTCTTTAACATTCTGACATACCAAAAAAAAAATCTATTGATCACCTCTAAGTTAAATCTTCGCTTTGGCTCGCACAGGCAACTCTCCTGCTATTTCTTTCGACTTCATTTCAAGTTTTGTCGTCAAATCCAGTATGTATGCACTGAAAATTCTTAGGCCAGAACTTACTCTAAAATTTTATATTCTCTTATTTTTTCTGTTTACTTTACTAGAAATACTTTAGGCCATTGCTCATATATTTCGTATCGTAGCTTATTTTTACTTAGGCATTTTCACAAAGTAATGGTTTATACTTATAGCTTTTCGTTTGACTTTTCCGGGTCCTTATAGATTCATTACTTCTACTTATTATACTTATTATTCTTTCTGTTAAGACCCGTGATGTTCCGAAATGACGCTATAATTAATTAATAATAATTAATTATATCAGGCTGGTTGTAACTAGACACTTCAGGTCCATTTAAAGCATTTTTGGCCAAATCGTTGTCTAATGATTTCGTAAGAGGTGAAAGTATCGCATTGGGCACAGGCGTTTTCAATTTATAAGCACCCACACACCTCTAATTTTGGATTGTAGATGAAATGAATTCGTCAGGAAAAGAGGGACTCGGTTTTTAAGGACTGTGTTTAGGTTTTGTTGGCCAGCTGCTACCTCAACGACGTTATAATCTTTGGATTCAGAATAAAATAATATCAAAGAAAGCAGATTTTGCATATTTGGTTGGTATTTGAAGTTGATGTGTAAGGTAATAGGTAATTTGGCTGTCGTTACAATTTACAATGTAATTTACTGCGAATTACACACGCTGCATGTATGCAAACACTAGTTACAGTATTTTTGATCAAGCACTTGAAAAACTAATTAGTTTTAGAGAATTAAAGTCAAAAATACTTTTTTTGGTACATAAGCATTAAAGTTAGAATAAATAATTTGACCGGTTTTTTAATGAATTCAATTTAATAAAAACGTGTGTGAGGGTAAGGCTGCTAGTATCGACCAGGCAAACTTCCTTGTAGTATTTTACTAGTTGGAGCTCGTGGCACTATTCCTGCTTTCTTCGAATCATTCCGAAAAGAGATGCGGCTTCCGTCAAAAATAATCGAAGAAATAGTCATTGCAACCATTCGGGGTTCATGCCGTATAGCTCATAACCATCTATATAATATGAACTTATTTAATAGTTAGCTGGAAAATTATTATGTAAAAACAAAACAAATCTTAAACTCATATAACCGTTGAAACTTCTTAAAATTCATGTATGTTCTTACTGTGTCTTTATGGCAAGCGTTATTGTAACGCCAGTTGTAAATAAAAATTTACTTTCTCTCTCTATAACTGTAGTCGATTTTAGGAATTTCATATGTTGCGCGTTCAGAAATTTTTCAAGGGCCTATAATATTATTATGTGTATAAGATTTAGAAAGTATGCCATGAGATTAATTTTTTCGTTAGAACAGTTGGTTTGTGCGATAATTAATGTCATTTGCCATTTAGTTTTATAGTTAGTACAATACATTTTTACTCACATTGGCCAATTACAGTGTGAAGGTGAGCACAACTAGAACAATTTGTTGTGAGTGTTGAAATCAACTTTAAGTATTCCACTCACCTTAGCTGTCGTGCAGATCACTTAATTTCATCGACTTAAACAGAGCATTTAAGAATTGTTTAAAATAATAAGTAATTGAAGGCCTTAGTTATTTCTCTTATAATTGTCACTGTAAAACATGACTATGTCTTTGAACCAGAACCAGTCCACATTTATACTGATATGTATGTAGTTTCACGAGGGCCCGACCATGACCATAATCGAACACATTCATTTTACGGCGACTAGGAGAACAACTTTTACTGTACTTTTAGTAATTAATTACGTCTGATGGTTACCAATTAGATTTGTTTGTACAAAATAAATTATTAATTCTATTTCTTTTGCAGGTATCTGATGGTTGTTCGAATCTTTTTGCTATCCCGCGGAAAGGTATGATTTTTTTATCTATAAACCTAAATTTTATACAAAATGCATTCTATTAACGCAATAATTTAGCGCGCTAGTCATAATATTAATTCACTGTATCCAATTCGACTTACCAGTTACTTCGTGGTGAAACAGAGAGGCGAAAACATTTGGGTGACGGGAAAATTGTAAATTTTGTAGGTAATACTTAAGGAAACATATAACCGTTTTTGTTTTGTGGAAAAACACCCGGGTATACTAGTTACTGGGCAAACGAGTATTTTCGGGGATTCGTCCCTTACTCGGTGATTTATAAACAGATTGTGATTTAGTTTATTAAATGGATGCACAACACATACATGTCTCTACAACATCATTTTCGGGCATTTCAAAATTATAAAAAGCTTTTTAAAAAATGTTGAAATTATAAAAATCAACTTCTCTCAAAATTTTGAAACTGATTTTTATAATTTGAACATTTCCAAAAGTGATGTAGAGGCATGCGTTGCCACTAAGATGAAAGTTAGACATATGTTGTGCATCCATTAAAAAAACTAAACCAAAATCTGTTTATAAATCACCGAGTGCGGGACTAATCCCCGAAAGTATCCGTTTGCCCAATAACTAGTGTACCTAGGAGTTTATCCACAAAAAAGATACGGTTTTATATTTCCGTAAGTATTATCCACAAAAATAATTTGTATGCAATTCCGTCACCCAACTGTTTTTGCCTCTAACAAGGGAATGGTTTCACGGGGAACCCGTCAATTTCAAAAAGTCATGTCTACAAAAATCAGGCTACGTTTAAATAGTAGGGATTTTTATTTTTTCGAAAAAATTTGGAGAAAACATTATTTTTGAGGTCTATTATTATGGACCAATTTTTTCGTTAGAAAACATCAAGTTTCGTCAAAATCGGATGAGAACTGTAGAAGCTACAGGGCGGCAAAGTAATAAAATTTGAATTTTTTAAAACTTTGGCGGGCTATTGTGACCGAACAATGCAAAATGCAGTCGAGTTACTTTGGATCCCTACTATTTAAACGTAGCCTGATTTTTGTAGACACGGCTTTTTGAAATTGACGGGTTCCATGTGAAACCATTCCCTTGTAAGTTCCACCTTAAAAAAGTAACTCTTTATGCCTCCAAGGGAGTGCATGTGACTACTACTACTAACTACTGGTAAGCTAAGCAAACTTTATAGCAACGTAATTGATATTAGCCTAGTTATTTTATAACCAACATTTTACTTATGAACGGTTAAAAAAAATTTGTTTCCTGAATTTGCAATAAAATTCTACAAGAAAGCGTATGGCACGAATTTTTAATGGGTCTTTAATACAGTATTTTCAAAATTGGTGAGCTTCTCATTGTATCCATATTAGGCAGAGTCCGTTTGCCCGGGCCCGGAATGCCTTCACTTTTGATTCTGGGACTCGAACGAAATAGGGACTTAAAGAGCTGTTTTATCACAACATTTACTTAAGTCTCTGATTATAAGCACCCGCGTGTCGCACTTATGGACTTCCAAGTGCTAACCACTAAAAGTTAAATGCTTTCTTATGAAGGCAGGGTGGCGGAATCTAAGCGTTGCGGGATTAGTGGGTGCAACGGTATACGGACATTTGCTACCCATAACCTAGGATATTTGCTACCCACGCGCAAACCTATGACATTTGCTCTCCCCATGGCTATTGTAGAAATAAAATGCATGGGCAATATTCATGAGTGTACAGTGACAACATGGCATCGTTAAAATATCTTATTAATGTTACTATTTTTAATGATAGAAGATGGTCGTTAAAAAATGATATTTAAAAGTTATATATTATATTATATAATTTATTTTTATATAATTTTAAAACTAGAAACTGTCTTTTCACCATGATTACGTCATAAAAAACGAATTTACTAACATTTAGACTCATATAAAATTTAATTATTTTATTAGATTTAAGAATAAGTCATAATGTTTTTGTCACCGTTTCTTGTCTATTAGTAATATCTGCAATGGCTTGTTGTATTGTCTGGTTCTAGCATGTACACAGCAGTCAGTCTTAATGTGCAGGGTATATTAATTAAAAAATTTTATTGTAAAGATTATATATATTATGTAACTTTTAAATATAATTTTTGAACGACCAACTACAATTATACCATCTTCTATCATTAGCAATAATATCGTTAATAAACTATATTAACGTTGCCATGTTATCACCGTAGACTCATAAATATTGTCCATGCATTTTATTTCTACAATAGCCATGGGTAGCAAATGTCCTAGGTTTGGGCGTGGGTAGCAAATGTCCTAGGTTGGGTTTTGGGTGGCAAATGTTCTACAACCGGTGCAATTCCCCACAGTCTTCCCTGTTTTTCATAAATCAGATTCCTAATCTAATTTATTTTTGTAGAGAGAACTGACTTCAGTAAATAAGCCATACGGTGGCACCAATATTTGCTTGTATATACGATTTGGACTTGCAGAGTTAATTAGCCTATGCTCCTCATTATTTCTATATATTATCATCGAGCCTTACCACTACGCTTTACTCACAAATAGAGAACTTATTTTCCACAGTATTTAGCCTTCACCAATATATGACGTTCTTACTAACATTACTAACCTTTTACTTGATAATGTCTCACTGGACAACTTTTCTCTGGCGACGATGTTGGCAGTGGACTCGTTAGCTTGGGATTTTTTTGTATTGTTTTACCAGATTTGACTATTTAGTTATAGCGACAGAACGTTTTATAGTCAGTTAATAAATAATTACTTGCCCGTAGCAAATATTCTGTTGTGAGTGTGATTCGTTATTTTCCACAAATAAGAACCAATTCGAACAAAAATTGTTTTGAGGGGAGATCAAGCAAAAGTACTAAAGGGTTTTTCAAAAAATCTGAAAATTTTGCAAAATGGCGCCAATAATAATTTTCAAAATTTTGAAATATTGAAATTTGAAATTTTGCTTTCTTATGTAGCTTACGTGAAAGAGCATAACATTTTCTATCCAGAACCGTCGCGTTTTCGAAATTTATGTGTATAGATATACTTTGTGCTGATAGGTCAAACGTAACCCTATGACAGTTTCGTTTCTTAGAAGTTTGCCAGTATTGGTTAAAGGAGTGGCCAAATCAAAAGTTTATATTCAGTCTAAAATGTACATAAATGTTATTTCACACCGGTTGGGGCAAGTTAGAAAACTTTTGGAGTAAAATTACAAATTTTGAAACTTCGATTATTTTTGGCGCCATTTTGCAAAATTTTCAAAAGTTTTAACAAACCCACTAGTATTAATTTTTGCTTGATCTGTCCTCAAAAAACGTTTCGTTTGAATTGTTTTGTATGTGTGGAATACAGCTAGCGGAACTTGCCTCCAAATGAACTTTTTAGCACCTTTGCCTCCATTTTTACCCCTGACTTGGAAACCTAATATTCAGCCCCTGAGCATGATTATTCGTGATCAGTAACCGACATTAAAAATTTAACATTTTTTCTATCGCCAAAGTCGAGGTTAGTTATTCAGATTCAGGTTCTAGAGCTAAATGACTTTGACCATTTGACACGTGTCGCCAGTTTCATATGTAAGCTGGGTTTGCGAGCCCTGAAAGCGAACAAAAGTTACGGACAAAAAGTTAATCTACTGAAATTGAATGAAAGTTGTTTTTTCTGTAATAATATAAGATTACGTTACGAGTATTGCGACATTAACATGCACAGCAGTCTGTTTGAGACTTACTGATAGGAGTTATAGTGGTTGACATCAATAATTTGTCTTATGAATTAGTATGTTTGATTGTACGGTATCGAATTTTTTATTCTTAAGGAAAGTTGTGTTTAATCTGTGATTGATGTTTTTATTTAAAGATTCGTCGCCACAATCGCCTGACAATCTGCATTCGTCTACTGAAGAAAAAGTTGTTGATTTTCAGCGACATCAAAATTATACGGAGAAGAAACCCCCTTCACCATCGTCGACAGTTGTAAACTCTATTCCTATAGTAGAAGTCAATGTACAGCAGTCCAGAAATGATCCTGTGGATTATATTTTAACTAAACCTCTATTGAAGGTATGCTTGTGGTATTGTAGTAAATTATCACAGTATTTTTTAGCGACAATGTAATGTTCGTAGCTTTTAACAACACGTTCGTCTAACGTCGTATTTTAAAAGTAACTTTAAACTTCAGATATATTTTTATACGTATATGGATTGAATTGTTGATGTACAATATGAATGAACTAACTACATATATGGACTTCAGTGAATTAGAGTACACTCAAACTTCCTAACTGCAAATAAAAACTTGCATGTAACAAAGCCTGTATTAACTTTTCAGAATGGATCTTTGAGTTCTGACATCGGGTCAGAAAATATAAACGGTCATGTTACACATGTTGAACCATCACCAGGAGTGATAAGTCAACCCGTGAAAGAAAATATAGTCTTTCAACAGCAAAAACCGACGGTCCCTCAAACATTATTTACACCTTATGCAGCAACAGCTATTACTCGTGTTAGCACACCAATTGCATCAGTTACAACCCAGCCTGAAGTTCCAGAGCGGCCAGAGGACCCACTTATACAGCCAACGCAACCAAAAAACTTGCAATACTTGCATAGCCATCGTATTGGTAGTGATACTTCGCCAGGTAGCAACGTTAATCCTGGTTCTAATGTTCCAAATATTACGAATAGAATCGAATTAAATCCGGTTTTACCAGTTGGGATTTGTAGTCTGCATAGCCCTTCGCCTGTTGTTGAAAAGGTTCACCCCAATTAATTTATTATATTTACGTCGTATTATTTAAAAAATGATGTTCTACAGCTTGAACTTACAATTTGTAAATTTTCCATTGATAGACTGTTTCAGCTAAGCCTCCAAATGCACTCCTACCTGTTTCAAGTCAAGCATTTAATAGAAAACCGTTTTCTTTAAGTGGGAAAGGTAAGTCTTATACCGGTTGCTCCTTTACTCTATTATGATTTTGTAAATGTAGATATGCACTTTTGTTTTACTATAGTTTCCTTTAATTCTTATGTAATGTCTTAAATTAACAGCATAAATTCTCTTTCATTATTTTAGTAACTCCAACATCAAGCAAATCTGCGGCGTTCGGCTCAATCGCCAGATTTTTAGACTCACCGACGACGTCAGGAAATAGTCCCACAGCAAACGCAACAGTGACGACTAGTACAAATTACAATAGTCTTAATCATCAGTCGTTTTCTGGTGGAATAATCAACGGTAGTAGTATCCAAAATATAGGACCTAGTGTACCAACGACTTGCTCTTCAAGAAGTCACTCCCCAAGGGGTCATAGCCCATCCAGAGAACGAGATAGTTACAGGTAATACGCGACACGATAAAGCAGTGTACTTTGTGGCCAATTTGAACTTTTATTTATTCTGGGTGCTATCTATCGGCTATATGGATATTTAAATTTGTTCATGGTATTGATTGTAGTAGCAATGTAAGCAGCCTGAGTAGAACCAGTTTGACCCCCGTAAGCTGTTCCTCACAGTTGCCACCGAATCTGTCACCATTGCAAAATTTGCAGTCGTACTCGAAAGCAGTTTCTTGGCTAAAGTATGATATTTTATTTTACTTAATAAAATACAAATTTTACAGTTTGCATTGTGGAAGCTAAATTAAGTTATAAAATGTAAACCATACTTTAAGCAATTAAATTTATGGTTTTAAACATGGTAACATTAAAGAATTTCGACTTTATGATAACTTTATTAATTCTGACTTAAGTACTGTTCCTGGTTTATCGCCCGTGCCTCGACCGATTCCTCCCCCACCTCCACATTGTTCAACTAGTTCTACCGGACCGAGTGGGTTGGTCAGTGGAGCCGGGGGAGGTTCTTTACAAATATCTGCTGGTGCTCCATTATTGATAGCGGGGGGTGGTTCATTATCAATTTCTGCCGGAAGTACTCCTAGCCCACATTCTGTCTTCCCGGGACTGGTGCCGGGTGCACCTCACCCCCTGCCTTCTCACAGTTCAGCAGCAGCGATGTTTGCCCAACCTATACTTCCACTAAGCTCCATGTCCCAGCACAATTCCCCACATCCTTCACCTTTTGGAGCTGCGACGGATGTCCTCTTTCATGGTATATTTATATATTGAATTTGCTGTCTTAAGATATACAGTTTTGAAATTTAATGTTGGAATAATGTATTCTTCAAAATGTAATATTTGCTTCCATATCTTTACAGGATCGTCCACGTCAAGTGAATTAGTTCGCAGAGATTTAGAGTCTCGATTTTTATCGTCAGATCGGAGTCTTTCTGCTGGACCATCTACTTTCATGTCCCGCCCTGGAGATTTACACTCGCACCATCATCCATTAATGCCACAGTTATCAGGAGTAAATCATTTACCTCCACAGAGTCCAGGAGCTTCTAATCAATCCAGTCTGCATTCGGCACACTTCCCACCCCCACTGGTATAACTAATTTATATTTTTATGTGGTGTAATTATTTTAGTCAAATCGTAAATGCGTAATATTTAAGTATAATATATAATATTGTTGAATAGTTCAAAGAAATGCCCAAAGTTGGAATGGATTCTTCGTTTTATCGCTCAAGCATTGGTATGCCATATCCTGGATACAATGGTATGCTGCCTCCTAATCTTGCCACTACTCCATTTGCACCTCCTAGTCAAATAGCAGCGTTTACGCCAAAGGTTAGAATCTAATCTCGTAGATCAGCGTAATTCTCCAGACATAAATATGCTTTTCTTTTACAGTTTTGACTTACCTGTAGGTTTGGCGACCTTGTTGCAATCAATTAAGTATAGCTTAACAAAATTGTTTTTGAAAAATAAGTTCATATACCGATATTTGTAATGTCACACTCATTGTTGAATGTAAGTTCATTCTGTTTTTTAAATCGTGACTACAGAACTAAATTTTTAATGTGGCATAGTATTCTTGCTGAAAATAATACAGTTTTAAACTAAATTGTGTTCAGTTCGTACTATCCTAAATGAAGATAGCCTGACTCTTTCTTACTTCTCAAGGTCAAACAAATGGCTGCAATCATAACTTCTAGAAAAAACAAGCATTAATTGAATTGCGGAAAAATGTTTGTCCAAGTTGTGTACAATCTTATTTGTTGTTGATAGAAATTGAACCTACAAAATTAACCTTTACTTAAAAGTTTTTAGGTGAAATTGGTGAATTAGTATGGATACCATTCGCCTCGACCTCCTTCGACTTCATCGTTTTCGGCTCCAGTAACACGTGTATAATAATTGTTTTTGGGAACAGATGCAAAATACATAGACGACGGTTGTAGGACGATTTCCCCCACGGACATTATCTCCCCGGACATTTTCCCCCAAGCAGTAACCCCGGAAGCTTTCCCCCCATATCCTTATTTAAGATGCTAAGATGCATATTTGTATACTATAAAGTGATGATTTATTAAATGCTTTACTCACAAATCGAATTCAATCTAAAATTCATTAAACCTTAAACGAGGTGTGCGTAGTGAAACATGAAATATAAATTCAAAAACCTAGAAAAGAATATGGAAAAAAAGCAGCTTAGATCATCATAATATTATTCTTTGAAGTTAATAGTTTAGCAAACTTAAAAATTCGTAAAATAAATATACTGCACTGTTTCTCCCATGTGCCTAAAAATTCTGTACATGTGTATGCTGACATCGTACAAAATGCCTAGTTACAAGATAAGAGTGAAGAACTCAACTATGTAAGTCATTAATAATGGTAAGGTACCAATAGCTCTAAACATAAAAACTTCCTTGGGTTTTATAAAATAATTCAAAAAGTAAAAATTAATAAGTAAATTTTGCACTTTCGTAAAAATACTATAAACTAAACATTAAGTGTACTTGTCTATACCATTAGTCTAATTTTGGGACTGGGGGAACAATTTCCGAGGTTACTGCATGAGGGGAAAATGTCTGGGGAGAAAGTCTCCTTATACCGTAGACTACAACCAGCTGATGTTGGTGCTAGCTCAAGCAAGCACTTAACTATTTTAACATATTGATATTCCTTGGCCGTAGGTTCTTCGCTGCCGTTTTGTCTTGATGAACTACATTCTGCTTCGGCTTGTGTAAGAAATTGTTAAATCCGTTAGTGTGATTATTGGATCGGGTCTCACGATTCGGTACTCACATTCCATAGCGTAGGTGTAAAACGAACAGGTATGATTTCATACTTGATATGGAGCAGCGTTACCTTTTACCTTCACATTCAGTGCAGAGTTTTAGATGATAAACATTACACGACGTCATATGTGCGTCAGCTTCACTTCAAAGTACACTCATGACAAAAGGTTTCAATGAACCTATTGCAAGATTACTGCCCCTTACGGATCAACCGTGAACTAATTTTCGAAAATACAATGAAAAATCATACGTAAGTTTTAATGGCTTTATTTCCAATATGAGATTTATAGGCGCAAATTAAAGATAAATGCACAATTAACACTTTAAGATCAAATTGGCAGTACCATGCCTGTGGTGACCGTAAAATTGATTCTCAGGTCGACGTATGTATTTCAATGAAAACCCCGCACCATTTATCTACAAGCCGTACGGCGTTTTCATTGAAATACATACGTCGACCTGAGAATCAATTTTACGGTCACCACAGGCATGGTACTGCCAATTTGATGATCTTAAAGTGTTAATTGTGCATTTATCTTTAATTTGCGCCTATAAATCTCATATTGGAAATAAAGCCATCAAAAAATACGTATGATTTTGCATTGGTTAGTTCACTGTTATTCCGTAAGGGGCAGTAATCTTGCAATAGGTTCATTGAGATCACTGAAAACTAAAACCGTGTTATGTAAAAATCGTATGCACTTATTATTGGAGTCGAAGGAGATGGAGCTGGCAAAATACATGAGCTGAATGACAGAGAAGCCGAATGGTATCACAACTCATTAAATTAAAGATATTTATAATGTCGTGGGACGTTACTGACATTTAAGTAGCTTAAGTTATTTAACATGATTTAATTTGAGTGGTATACCTTTTCATTTACAAATAAACTTGAAATATGGTGGTAGCGCCAAGCTACGCTACGCCTTTGATTGAAGTATAACAAAGTACATTTTTTAGATGCTAAAGAATATTTGGGATGCACTAATGGCTCCATACTTTATCTATTACATGTACCTTGTTGAGTGTTGCAATCTTAAAAATACCGCCTTTTTAACTATGTGTTACAGTATTAATTTGTTTGTTGTTGGCATGAAGAATGAACCCTAAAATCCATTGTAATTGTTTTGTAGATATCCGATGCTTGCAAGCCTGCCAAAGTCATGGTACGTGAATTTGTCTTGATATTCACAAGTATCACAAGGTCCAGTTTTGTATGCTAGTTTTCTTAGTACGCTTGGCTTCACATTTTTACTATACTTTGTTTTGTTCTTAGTTCTTAGTGCTTTCACGATTTTGTGAATTTTTGCCAATTTTTGAGTTCCGGAATGATTATGCTTTAATTGATTACTTGTTTCAGAAATCTGGTCGATGGAATGCAATGCATGTAAGGATAGCGTGGGAAATATATCAAGATCAGCACAAAGCAGGAGGAAGTAATAATAAAAGCGGAAACACACCTTCGTCTTCCGCAAAGAATTCGATTCAGGTGTCTTCTGGAAATTCCAATCAAATAGCCCCTCCCCAGCCTAATAGCTCTGGACTCGGAGTTGGAGCTGAGCTTCATCGACAGCCTCATCAACACGTCTACACTGGATTGAATCGTCCCCCTGAAGTTGGATCAGCTTCTTCGTTTTCTGCCTCTTTCCCACATCATTCAGGGCCTTCCCAAAATCACAGACCACAAATCGAGTCTCCACATTCGTTATTTTTAAATTCATCGCCTCATTTAGGTTTGTGATTTTCGTATTATCTTGTAAAAGATTTAACAGCATTAAATACACTAACAAGGGAATGGTTTCACATGGAAATCGTCGATTTCAAAGAGTTATGTCTACAAAAATCAGGCTGCTTTTGAATAGTGGGGATCCAAAGTAACTCGACTGCATTTTGCGTTGTTCGGTCACAATAGCCCGCCAAAGTTTAAAAAAATGCAAATTTTAATATTTTGCCGCCCTGGTACTTTTACAGTTCTTGTCCGATTTTGATGAAATTTTGTTTTTTCTGATCCTTAGGAATTTTTCTGAAAAGTAATTTCAGGATTTTTCAAATTTTTTATTTTTTCGAAAAAATTGGTCCATAAAATTAGGCCTCAAAAGTAATGTTTTCTCTAAATTTTTTCGAAAAAATGAAAAATTTTGAATTTTGAAAAATCCTGAATTACTTTTCAGAAAAAGTCCTAAGGATCAGAAAAAACAAAATTTCATCAAAATCGGACAAGAACTGTAAAAGTACCAGGGCGGCAAAATATTAAAATTTGCATTTTTTTAAACTTTGGCGGGCTATTGTGACCGAACAACGCAAAATGCAGTCGAGTTACTTTGGATCCCCACTATTCAAAAGTAGCCTGATTTTTGTAGACATAACTCTTTGAAATCGACGAGTTCCATGTGAAACCATTCCCTTGTAAGAAAGGATAAGGACTATATTACGTTTGTGAATTAATTTTGTAATATTCAGGTCCTCCATTACCAAGATATACTGGTTTTAGTGGATTGGGACCAACGTATGGAGGTCTAAGTGGCCTTGGATCTAGTCTACTAGGCCGTGAGTTATCCAGTCTAGCTGCTCTTGGGTCATCTCAGGAACACTGGCACCGGTAATAAGTTTTAATGCCCTGTATTTAATATTTTGTAATTAACATATTGACATTGGGAAAAATTTGCTGAGTACTGTTTTTTAAACCTATTGGAACTTTTAGATCACATAGAGGGCCGCCATTTCCAGCGTCTGGGCAGTTAGCACCTGGTTGGCATTTGCAACGAAATGACAGGGATGTAAAAACTCCTAATGAATCTCGTCGTCACAAGGAAGAGCGCATTGACAAACGAATGGATTCTCACCTTTCAGAATCAGGACGAGGAAGCCGTGATTTGTCTCCTTATCGAGACCGTTCTCCAGTGCGTCCTACCAGAACTCCTTTAGAAAATGGGGACACAGACTCTAGGAGTTCGCGTTCTAGTGACTCGCACTCCGCCGTCCATCCATCCTCAAACAAGTCAGCGTCTCCATTGATGACGGAACGGGATAAGTTTCTTCATCAACTTTCAAGTGATAGTAAACACCAGTCTCTCATGTCTGCCTCTCATCCTTCCAGGTAATTTTCATAATGAACAAAATGGATTTATGCTGTTGATTTTTTACGAACTAGTTACTAATGATGTATTTTTGCACAGTATTTATTATTCAAGATTATTTCCCGGTTCTCCTCTTTCGACTCCTACAACCGCATGGGGTTCATTTCCTGGAGTGATTGACAGTGGTCCTCGAATGTCCACCAGTGAATCGTATCGACTGAGTTTTTTACAATTAAGTGAACGTGAACGTGAGTTATCTCGTCTTCATCCTTCAATGCGTCCGCCGTTGTTCAGTAATGGACCGTTTACCAATATGCCTATGGTATTAGGACAACCTCAACACCACCCTGTCTCCAGTGGGAACAGTGTCTCTAAAAACAGCCCTTCCAGTGGGGGATCCCTGTCTCTGCTAAATCCCTCCATGTCTGCTGCCGCTGTTGCTGCTCATAACCATCTTATTCATTCTTCTCATATGAATAGATCCAACAGCCCCAAACCCGATGAACTGAATCCGACAATGTTACTACGAACCAAGGATGATTCCCAGTCTCGATAGCTCACGTCACTAATTAAAAAATTCTACAATAGATAATAGTCTAATTTAAAGTTTGTCTTTTTTGTTTTTTGTTATTATCTTTAGTATGTAATTTTTGATCCTGAACGCATTGTTTACTTTAATAAATACATCATACGCAGAGGTTATAGTAGAAATTTTGCACCCGACTCCTTTCCATATATTTCAATCTGTTTTTATAAATTTAATTCCTGAATAGGAAGAGATTCTGAAAAGATATGCAGTATACATTTTTTTTTATCTTGTGTTATGTGTAACTTTTAGAATGAGTCACTAGTAGAATCACAACAGTTGTTTACCAGAATTTGACCTTTCTGTTTTGTATATTGTCAATTTTGTATTCTTATTTAACTTAACTTTCGAGGATTTCAGAATCAATACTTGATAGCTCGTGTTTACAGCTGTGTACCTCGTAAATAAATGTTTCTTAACTAACATTTCGTCGCATATTCTTTAGAAATTATATTATTCAACCATCAGTCCCTAAGATTAATTAGCTTGGACATTTTTATAATGTGTCTTATGTATTTGCATTTCTCTAGATTTACGTTTCTAAGTAGTTTTATATAACCAAAAAATACTTAATTCAATGCATTTCAATAACAATATGACAATTTAACTACCTAGCGCCGATACTTCATTATCTGTCATATGTTATTAACCCACCCAGAAGACTTAAGCCACGAACTATAGCAAAATTTAGTGAGCTATGAATTATTTTATTTTAATATGAAACGTTATATCTACAGGACCTAACTCATCGAAATAAGTTTTCAAGGAACCAAGTTTTTGTTTGTTGCCGAATATTGAATAATCTTTAAAGCTTTTCTAATGGTAATTTGATGAATGGATTCAATACTTTTTATCGTTTTTTTGAGAATTTCAAAATCATGATGTTATCGTGTTCCGTTTTTAAAAGTCCGTTTCAGTTAGTAAAGGTTGTTTTGTTATGCATGTCTAAAATTGTTGAAAAGTTAGTCAGCTTTTATATTTTACATAGTGATCGTTCATAATTTAATTTATTTATTCCTGATTGTTAGTGACATCTTAATATTAATAGTGATATGTATGATTAATCAATGTGTGTTTAAAAATGAAATGTGTTTAAACTTAATTTCTAAAATCGTCGATATGTATAAGAAAATGTATAATCATATGATCATTATTATGATAACCTGTCGGTTTTGTAAATTTTAATCCTCATGCAGAAGTGCTTTTCTTGTATAAAAACAACATTATTCTTATCGAGTCGCATATTAGTAACCTATAAATATGTGCATAGTGCATAAATTTTCTAGATCTTTTTGTCGTAACATAATCTATTGAAAATCGTTATTTTTAAAAATAATCTTGAATGTATTCGTATGTCAAGGGAAAATGGATTAGACTAATGTGCTTAGTATTAAGAACGAATCCAAATCAAGCAGCCATCAAAGTATGTAGTATTAGAATGCTGCAGAATTAAGCAAATTGTGCAAAAGTCTCGTAATGTAAAAATATCACTTATTGCGTATTACAGGTATGCGAGGGCTTGTCAAGGTGTGATAAAATAGCATACTTAAATAATTGTGGTCGTTTTAATTGTGCCGCAAAATGCAACTGTTTTATATACTTAGTAGTCTGGTAGGGCTACTTGGATTCCTTTTCAAAATGGAAATAATCAGAGGCTCTTGAGAAATTTATGAAATAATTACCTACCGTGGTGCTGTTTATCTCATCATGCTTTGGGGGTATAGCAAAAAGTATTATTTTAAATTTACTCCATTCGACTAGTTTTTAAATATATGCAGTCGGGTTATTAGATATTGGTTGACTGTTACTATATTTAATAACATGTTATTTGCTACTCAAAACATTTACGGAGTTGTGCTAACTAATATTTACAATACCCACGGTAAAACCGGGTTGCTCGTATTTGTTTAGCCTTATATTAGTAGAATAATATAGGCTTTGTATTCCTAAATGATGTTATTATAAAACGGAATTTTAGAAATTAACATCTCAAACGTGTTTAGTACTATACTCTCATTATTACTACGAATGCTGTTTTAGCGTAGTAGCTGTAATTTATTCATGTTTAACCATCCTGTAAGTCATACATTATAAAGTTGTTATAATTTATTACCTTATATTTTATTTTTTGTACTACTCAAAAGCTGATACTATGGATAAACTGACTAATGCTAAAAAGTATAATTGTACTTCATGACATAAGCGTTACACGTGTCGACACTCGTGCATTGAACATTTTTTGTTGCAAGCAGTTTATTATTATTACCCTTACCCGCGTTTTGTCGCAGTCGCAATCAGTTTCTAATTCGGGATCTTGTTACGGTTTTATCTTTAAAATAACCAATTGGTTTGCTCAAACAGTAATGTTTGTCAAAGTATTACTAATATTATTTTACTCTTTTTTAAAATAACTGCGAGTATAAAAATAATTTAATCCAGTACATTTTACAGATAAAATCTTTTTGTAAGTTTGTGTAGTTACATTCCGTCAATTTTTAAGCCATGTCACAACTTTAGGGAAACTTGAATAGAATCCACATTTATAACACGCGTTTAATTGCGAATGTTAAATACTGATAAAATATAAATCATTACATGTATGTACGTTTGTGTATGGAAAATTTGAGAATTGAATTTTTACCAACTATAAGATGCCTTTGACAAAGTTTAAAAAAGTGCAAGATTATTTGTTTGAATACATTTAAAAAAATTATTATACAAAATAAATAAACGTAGAATTGTAAAAAAAAATCGTCTTCAGGAATAATTATATTATATTAATATATTTTCCATTACAATTATTAAGTTTTCCTGATTTCTAAAACTTGGTTGTTTGTACTAAAGCGAATTATAGCGACCAGAATTAAAAAAAGGTCTATTATTATTTTGTTGTAAGGGAAACCGGCATAGTTAATATCAGAGGGGATGTAAGTATTTAAGTTGTCTATTAGTTGAATATGCATATAATATCACTACCCCCCTGTTGGACGTCCGCCGCCAGTTGGTCAGTTCTTCTTTGTTGCAATGAATCAGTTGCGTGTTAAGAGCGTCTGGCGGAATCACTGTGAACTTTTACCGGAAACCAATGGAAAATCATACTATCATTTTAATGGCAAAGTTACCACTATGAGGTTTATAAACGCAAATTAAAGATAACAGTACAATTAACACTTTAGGATCATTAATTTGTAGGTATCATGCGTGTGCTGACCGTAAAATTGATTCACAGGTCAATTTTTGAATCTGGAACCCGCGAAAGGAGTGACTGTAGGTATTTTAATGAAAAACTCGAACTAATTTTTTTTATGTCACTCAAGAAAGATACAGTTTGTAATTTCACTTCGCCAAAACGCTGAAACTATTTATAATCAATAACACAAAGTAAGTCGATGTAGATTTTCTCGTGGATTCAATTCTTCGCCGTTTTTAATTTAGATTTTTGAGTGACAAGAATCGGGTTGCGTTTGCAAAGTTGATTTTGATTCAGTCGACCAATTAGCTATAGATAAGGACAAGAGAAAAATACAATGAATAAAACAAATCCAAAGTATTCCAAAAAATTGAAGTGATTTTCTTACTAGTTAGTACCGACGTCATTAAAATCATCATCGACCTGCCATGTGGGAGTGAATGAACTTCATTGGTCCGGAGGAGAGGGTAAGTTGAGCAACCAACAGTTAACAGGAGTGCTAGTGCCAAACATACCGCGCAACACTACGGAGGACCACGCTATACCACGGCATACTACGCTTTTATACTATACCACGGCATACGACGCTATACCACGGTGTGCATAAACCTTTCCACGACTCCTCACTTTCATAATGCAAAGTGTATACCACGGATTGTCACGCAACATAAACATCCCCACGGCTCCCCACGCAATATAAACTCATGTCCACGGATTCCCACGTAATGTAAACTCATCCCCACCGCTCACCACGACTCCCCATGCAATATTAACTCATTCCTCAGATTCCTCCGCAATATAAACTCATCCCCAGGCTCGCCACGGCTTCCCACACAGTATAAACTCATACCCACGGATCCCCAAGCACTGGAAACATACCCCCACGGCCCCCACGTAATATAAACTCATCTTTATGGCTCCCACTGGCACCTCACGCAATGTAAAGGAGTCTTGTTTGTGTAGCCTCGCGGAAGCACACAGGAAGACTTTAATTCACAACTAAATGTATGTCTTAGCATCCCTGCGGAGTATACTATAACTTGATTGAGCTACGTTTAGAATTAGAATTACTATTAAACTGCTGGTCTCTCGTCTTACTTCACCTTTGACAATAAGGCCACTGTTATTGATAGAATTAAGGTTATCTTAAATATACTTACAAGGGAATGACGTGACATGCTACACCCAGATTTTACATTTAAAAAAATCGAGATACTTTTCAATAACACAGATCCAAAGTAACTCGAGTGCCTTTTGCGTTTTTTGGCCACCGTGACCCGCCAAAGTTTAAAACAATTTTTAAACTTTACAGCACTATAACTTCTACAGAGTTCTCATCTGATTTTGATAAAATTTAAGTTTTTCTAATCCTTAGGCTACATTCTAAACACTTATTTCAGGATTTTTGAAAATTCCAAAATTTTAATTTTTT
Source organism: Dicyrtomina minuta (assembly GCA_949802685.1). NCBI lineage: Eukaryota > Metazoa > Arthropoda > Collembola > Symphypleona > Dicyrtomidae > Dicyrtomina > Dicyrtomina minuta. Next base: position 26,644,939 of record OX461809.1, on the reverse strand, counting down.
TCAAAAAATTGGGTTTAAAAATTGCACCTCAAAAAAACAAGTTTCTTGAATTTGTTTTGAAAAAAAAACTAAAAATAGTCCTTAAAATAGGCACAAATAATACCTATTATTGTTATTTAATTTCATATCAATGCATGCGATAATAGCGGTAGTACAAGCGGTAGCAGTAATAATAGTTGCATAGAAACAGTTATTTAAATTTAAAATAATGTCTTCAATAGTATAATTAATTGTTTCCTAATATATAATATCAATTAATATCACCATCCGGGTGTTGGCATGTACTTACGTAGATGTTACAAAATTGTACGTTGGCCTGAAAAAACCCAATGTAAACAATAGTGTTTACTTTGCATTTGTAAACACAAACTTGCATGTTTGTAACCGCAACTTATATTATGTCTCACTCGGTGTTGATTACGGCTAAAAATAAAGCTACAATATTCCATATTAAAATTAGTTTTCAGGGCTTATTTGCACTTATTTTATTGTGCTGGACTTGCACAGTTACAGTAGGTTAGTAGTAAAGGCTCTTCCGTGTCGGTGT
>OX461809.1:25325369-25376079 GCA_949802685.1 Dicyrtomina minuta | reverse complement strand
TAGCGAGGGTAAATAAAATGAGTAAGAACACGTGATTGATTTTTTTTTCCGCTTTGCGAACCTTGTGTGTTAAAGCTTTACGTTTATTTATTTTTTTATGATTCGCTTGGTCATAAACCCCTGACTTTAATTGTCTACTGTCTACATCCGGTTTTTATGCCTGTCGTATGGTTTATTCACTTTATCTTTTATTTTAAAGTACACGACACAGTCATTCCGATATGTGAATACCTATGTAATTATTCATGGCTGAAGTACTAATCAAAAAGTGTAATGCGTTTTTTATGTAATTATACCCTTCCTGCCTACGGCAGGACTTAGTGTCATCTGTATCGACACAAACTATCCTTCCAGTAAGTTTATTACTGAAATATTGCGTCACTTATTACCTTGCTTATCAAGGTAGCTCAGGGGTCACAAGAGCCAGTGTTTTGGAAAATCGGGTATAAGTTTCCTCTAAGTAGCTCATTACTTTTTACTTATAATATCGAAACTTTAAACCTGATCTAAGGAATAATAGTACGTATTTCTAAAATAGAGGATGTAAGAAAGTAAACTTGTAGTCATACACCGAATAATTTAAGCTTTATTTGGCCTGGATCAATTTCAATTTAAACGCAGGAGATCTTTAATCCGATACTTAAAATATAGGAATCACATGGTAATCAAATAGTTATTCAAAAACTTAAGTATTGAAAGCTGAAGTTGTTTGTTGTTTTTTATTGTAGGTACTTAGAAATGCATAATCAACGTGTCTATTCGATGGTATATTATAAAAATATGTGATCCTAGCTGAGCATACTTTAAAACTTTGTTGATTTATAATCCATTTCCTCACTATATACAGGGTAACCCTCGAATTTTTAATGATTTAAATTTTTTATTAAGGTCAGATTTCCGACTATAAAAGGATTTTTTGGAAAACGAAAAATATTAAAATTTTTATTATAGGCTCATTTTTGGTAGCACGCCAATTCTAAAGCCAGGATTTTTGATGACCAGAAACGTTTTTTACGAACAATTGAAAACATTAAAGAACTACATTTCAGATAATGTGTTTGCATTACCCACCATTTTTATTAATGCTAAGTCCTTTAATAAATAATACTGACAATTTTTTGCCTAAAAGTTGTTTCAAACAGTTCAACTTTTGAGCACTGGAAGAGTTTCATAGTGGAGCAGGAAGTTCATTTGTGACGTGACTTGTCTGGCCGAAAATGGATCAGCTAGTAGGGTGGGTATTTTCGTATTACATTTCATTTACAAAATAAGCAGGGCATATTATAGATCCTACGATGCAATTTGAGTATGGATTGGGACAGTGAGGAGCAAGCGGACTTGGAGAAAACGATAATTTGAACTAGCCGTGCTTATGTAAGTAGATCGCACGGAATTAGATTTGGTTCGGAGGAAAGCGTTGAAGTGGTAGGGATGATATGCAGATCAGGATAGGAGCGTGCCGCCTTTTTCAATAATTGTGCAGACGCTTTTAGTTTACGTTCTACTGTTAACTGCAGTGGACTACATTCTAGTTTTCTAATGTTTGCGTTTAAACGATCAATATAGATTTATAATCACTATTTGCATACTTACGTTGTCTAGTGAACAAAAAAGAAATATTCTTTAAGACATTTTATTTTATCAATCCTATAACTAAGAAAATTTTGTTCTGCATACTGAATTGTGAGGCTAAGGTTAAATTGCAGTTGTGCAACAGTGACTTAATAAAGGTTTTCTCTCTCTAACGGCTTATAGCATTATAGTCACCTTCTTTTCATATTATGTTCAAACATTTTCTGTGCGTCAGCCCTTATTTGAATTCAGAAAGTGAACAGACATTGCATATATTACCCTGGCAAGCATTTTAGTGGGTAGTAGGAGCATTTTCCCAGTCGGACAGTTTCCCGCCTCCAATCAGTTGCAGATTACATCCCCTCCCCCAGCCTCTAACCAATACCTCTGACCTCTTATTTGAAATACTAAAATTCTCCTTTGCGCCTTGTAATATAAATTAATGAATTAATAAATCTTGGCATTGGAGAGTAATAGCAAGCAAAAATACATATATATGAATTCTTGTTAATTAAAACTCCACAAGGGAAACCTTGTAACAATTGAAAGACTGAACTGCGAGTTCTTCAGACATCGCGCATAATTGGTACCCTTCAAGACCTTAAAGGACATAGCGTACAATTGTACCCTTAACGACCAAAAATAACTCCTTACTAACACGGTGTATAACTTGTCCCCTTGAAGACCAAAAATAACTCCTTAACAACACGGTGTATAATTTGTCCCCTTGAAGACCAAAACTAACTCCTTAACAACACGGTGTATAATTTGTCCCCTTGAAGACCAAAAATAACCTCCAGTTTCAACAACCCACAGCCGTTAACCTCAACAGCGAATACTTATATTCGCAGTATTGCCTAAAAAATTTTTTTCACCAGGAATTTTCTATTACGACATACAATATTCACATATATTAGTCATACAGGTAGTTACAGGTAGTAACATGTATTCGTATATAAGTTGAAGTATTGTAAGTGTAACTTCGTAAGATTAAGAAAGAATTATATTTTACATTTCATTCGTCTGAGAATGAGAGATGCATGAGTAATAATATAATTGATGAGTCTAGCTCGTGTCGCATTAGATAAACAAGAATGTGCTGAAGCGTGCTCAGCTGAGCTATGCATAAACATACTACATGCGTTGTATGTACGACGGAGGATGTTTACGTCTTATCGCTGTGTCTGCGATATGAGACAAAAATTCAAGTTGAAGTTCTATTTACATTTTCAATGTCAATAGACGTAAACAGTAGCGGTATTATTCTTATTTAATTACTGCGACCAAACTCTTTATTCCTTTGATTCTTTATAAGAATTAAACAAATGTGGAAATCACGAAATTCTCTAATTAGATTAATCATTAGGACAATTCGTAAAGTACAAGAATAATTAAATTAATGTGTCTGGGTAGAACCATTAGTTTAAGGATGTTGTAAAAATCATAAGAGATGTTTTACTTAAAATTATAAATTTGACAATTGTAAGAATGCGGTAGTCTGTCTGAGACAAAACACCAATTCATAAATTATCAATTATCTTTGTCAACCGAGTTTAATTCAGTGAGAATTAGAGTGAATAAAATTAATCGTGAATCTGAGATCAAGTAAGCCGGAAGTCTTCTGAAAGAGTCCAGAATCCTTTTCATTTACCCTCTTTGCATCCCTAGTTATCTGCGGTGTCCTCCAAGTACAGTTTGCCCCATTAAAGCGTATTCACCAGTTTCTTTAAATCTCGTTCATACCACTGAGTTAATTGGGCCCCCACACCTTACGTGGGCGTTATCAGCACTATCCGACAGGTCTACTGGTTACCTTACTTTTCCCGAGTATTTTATACAAAGTTAAAGTTCAAAACCTTAACATTTTCAGATAGCCGTACCTACAGTCTTAAATTTATAATAAACCTTTCATTCGTCGCAGCTATAAATTTAAGACTGTAGGTACGGCTAACTGAAAATTCCTGGTGAAAAAAATATTTTAGGCAATACTGCGAATATAAGTATTCGCTGTTGAGGTTAACGGCTGTGGGTTGTTGAAACTGGAGGTTATTTTTGGTCTTCAAGGGGACAAATTATACACCGTGTTGTTAAGGAGTTAGTTTTGGTCTTCAAGGGGACAAATTATACACCGTGTTGTTAAGGAGTTATTTTTGGTCTTCAAGGGGACAAGTTATACACCGTGTTATTAAGGAGTTATTTTTGGTCTTTAAGGGTACAATTGTACGCTATGTCCTTTAAGGTCTTGAAGGGTACCAATTATGCGCGATGTCTGAAGAACTCGCAGTTCAGTCTTTCAATTGTTACAAGGTTTCCCTTGTGGAGTTATTTATGGGTTTCACAGTTAAGATTAGTGCGGACTCGATATTTGCCTCCTTCTCCCAGCAGGTCACCAGTCACCACGATTATTTTCATCCAGAATATTTTAATATAGTAATATTGTGTAGACTTGATACAACTTGAAGAAAAGTTGCAGGTGTAGTTATGCTTAGACAGATGTTTTGAAAATTATACTTTTCAGTATCCTACTATAAGTATTGTACCAACTAGTGCCGCAATATTGTAAATTGTAATTGTATTTTTATAAAACTACATTTACAATTTGAAATTGTGATAATTGTAAATACAATTAGCACTAAGGTGCGTAAATGTGATCAGTGGCCGCCGTTCATATATTACCGCCTTTTAAAATGTGTGCAACTAATATTCCTAAAGTCTCAGCTACCATCACTACTGATTTCAGCTTTTTTCCTCAAATCCTCTGGCTATGTAAAATTATGAAAGTTTTGAGCGCTTTCTTGAACTTTTTTATGCCGATCACATTAAAGACCCTACTTTTCTATTACCTTTAAATGTATTTAAACTAACTGATCACATCAAGAGTAATTGGGGCGTTGTAAGACTTTTCAAAATTGTTTCGTACAATGACCTGTATCTCTTGCAATCTTTAATTTTCGACACTGAGTATATTATACTGATACACTTATAACTTCTTCATTGTGCGTCGGCTGGGTAAAAAGTTACAGTTTTTCAAAGTTAAAAAAAAGGAATCCGATCGCCTTTACTCGCATTAGTACTACAATACAATACAATATCAAATTTTTTTTCCCGCAGTGTGTTCTGAGCCTTTGTTTAACTCTAAAATCGTGTATATACATGGTAGTTATCATGATAAATATCAAGTCAGTAATTTAATCCTAATAAGGGGTCTAATTAAGGTACCAAAAGTACAAATCGTAATAAAATTGTATATTTTAAGTACAATTACAACTTCACATTTTATTGTATTTATAATAAAATATTTATCTTACAATAGTTTTACAATATTACGGCACTAGTACCAACTCTCTGTAATCTAACAAGGTATTTTCGATAAATTATTTAATTAGGAGGGTCAATCAGGTAGTCGGGTTTTATACTATATTTAAGATTCAAATCAGCCACCCTCCTACCCATTTTTGCCGATGTGATTTAGTTTGTTTATATTCTGACTAGTTAGAGGTTATGTTGTTCCGCCAACTACATTCATTCCTAAGTCTCATCTTTCACAATTATTTCACAACATGCACATCCAATATTATTTGTCTGATGATCTTACTATAAGTTTCGCATGCAAATAATAAATAATACACATTAAATTAAAGTATTACGTACTAGTTAGTTACTTAGGATTTTTCACGTGCATACCTACTACCTAGTGCATTTTGATTCATTCTGAATTATGTTAATTATTCTAAAGTGCTCAAGTAAACAAAGACAAGGTCACCGAAGCATACAAAATTCAGTACTTCGAAGCGCGGCGTTATACTGTAACAATGCTGTCCAATTATGATTTTTTGACTTATACTAATGTGAGTTTTACTGACCTATATATATGTGAAAACCTCTAACCAAAGATCCTCTAACCGATAAAAATGTAATATGTGGTATACGGACATATTCCCACATATTCCCACATTGATTTTTGTGTATTTCTACGCAAACCACGCTCAGGGTTCAATAAAGTATAATTTCGATTTTTATTTGTGACATATTACATTATTAACAAACATTTCATAATTCATAACTTTATATAATCAGCATTTCAGTATCCTATTTAAGGGTTTGGGGGGAAAATGTCCGGGGTTACTGTTTGGGGGAAAATTTCCGGGGGAAAAGGTCCAGGGGGGAAAAGGTCCGGGGGGAAAATGTCCAGGGGGAATATGTCCTACAACCATAATATGTACTGTACATTGTACAATATGGTAAAAATACTGTAAATCAGTAGTTAATTGTTTATCCTGTAAAGCGGAATCTTAATGTGTTGTTAAAGTTGCAGACTTACATGACTCATGCTGAAAGGCGTTTGACAATCAGTAGTATTTTTAATGGTTATATATGTAAAAGAAAGTATTAATTACTCAAATCAAATACTAAGTTGTTATCAATTATTATATAAAATTAGTAGTAGTTAAAAAATGAAGACTAAACAGCATTGTCACAGTATAACATAGCGTTTTGAAGTATCTACTGACTTTTTTGTTTACGTGACGTTGTCTTTATTTAATTGGACACTTCGAAATAATTAAAAGTACTAAAACCCTCATCAGATACATGAAAATGTGCTGTGAAAGATGATATTTGGGAATTAATAATATTGTTTACAGAATTTCTAGAGATGGGTTGATGGGTAGCTGATTTAAATCTCAAATATACTATACTAGTATAGTAGCTATTACTACATCGTCCATTTCAGGCATGCATTTACCAAAGCATCGAAAAGTATGTTTTATTCTATCTATTCCACTCTCCTTGGTTTTATTCTATGATTTTCGCACAACTGATCAGAATTCAGAGAATTCAAAGCTGTTGGCGGGACTACTGCCCTGCTTGAACGGCGATATACCTATACCGCATAGCGATATATTTATAGCGCATTCGGACAGCAAAATAATACTTTATTATTTCACTATTTCACATTACACAGTATTATGTAATACACAAAAACATTACATTTAATTTATTGTCACACTTTCCTTATGACACGTATGAAGGAAACAAGGAAAATAATTCTTTTATTCCCACTGCCACTATCCTACGTGGACATTTTATCCAACGTGGACATGGAGCGGAGCGACCACAATTTACTTCCTTTACTTCTTAAATTCTAGGAATATGGAACTAACTTTCCTCCTCTCCATAAACCTTACATTTCCTTCGGCGCCACACCTTATAATATAATCCTATTTTCCTCCCCAAAATTCTATTACACACAGAATATTGGAAATTATTATATTATGTCGAACTCAAACTAAAACACTAACACTTGTTCATCACAATTCGATCATTAAACACATCCTTCTAAATTCTCTCTCAAAATCACATCGATCTCAAACTTTTATTTCATACAACATAAAAGTTCTCATCACTATTTACAGATAGACTCAACTCATACTCATCCTATATAATTAAGGAAAATTTCAGCGTATTTACTACAAAGATAGTAGATATCATTTCATGGTTCCCCGACTTATCTTACCCGGGTCTATTCTGCAGTTCTATTGTTTTTAAAAATCCAAGCCATTTAACATTTCATAGTTTCTCGACGTATCTTATCTGGGTCTCTTCTGAAGTTCTATTGTTTTTCAAGACAAGCCGTTCATCAATTCAAGGCTCCAACAATTATCAAGACTTGGTTTATCTTCAGTTTTTTAACAATTAACTACAGTTTAGCTCCATTTTAAGCAACTTGCGCCCATTTTGAGCCCTTCAGTTTCGAGTGGTTTCTTTTGCTACTTCAATCTACATATTCAAAAAAGTTATTTTTTGGTGTGGGAGATCCTGTATTTCAAGTGTTCACCTCATTTAAATAATTTCAAAGTGCTACTGAGAACAAAAACTATAAATTCAGTGCACTTAAAAACAGTTTTAAAAATTTTAAAAACATATTAAATAATATAAACTATCGCCATACCCAGTATATTTCATAAGTTTTAGTGCTCACATTGACTCTCACTTTGTGCGTGTGTACGAGATATATACACTCAACATCATTCAGTTCCTGGAACAGGTAGAGAACATCAAAACTCGAGCAAGCAGAGAGAGGGCCAACTGAGGGAAATTCCGAAATAACGTGGAAATTCTGAAGCAGAACTTTTTGAAAATACTTTTGGCCCATCCCATAAGGAAGTAAGCTGCAGCCCATCCCATTTCATCCCATCCTATGAGGAAGTGAAGGGCAGAATATTTCTGGACTAATGTGAAGGACGACAGGAGGGAATATTATTGAACGAGATTTGACTTTGGAGTATACGCCAAAGCCATAACTCAAATTCGGTATCGACTAAAAAACGGTATGTACAATTTCTAGACAACTACATCTTTCATTTGCGTTGCGTACGGCCATATGTGATTGCATAAATTGAAAATACCTAGAATTGTTTGCGAATTTCAATATTTTCCTATCCTAAAAATATTTTATGTCTCATCCAACCGGGGCATAGAAAGCATTTTCCGAGAAACTGGTAAGGAATTAATTCTTGAAGGTACTCAATCCAGATATATCCTTTTGCACCCATACTATTTCCTAACCCATATGTACTAAAGTACATTCGATATATCCTTATATAAGAAATTGCGCATAGTTAGGTCATATATATAACATAATTCATAAGATATAGGTATAAATACAATTTATGAATCAAGGGACAAATTTTCATGATATAGCTACATATCATCTGACAACAAAGTCAGATTATCGAGTAGTGTCCTCTTCGCAAAAAGCATCCACATATGCAGTCTTAAACAACGGCAGGCCTTCTTACATACGGTCATCAAGCGAAAAAATATAGAAAGTTACAGAATCAACAAAGTCTAAAACAACGACAGGTCTACATACAACGATCGTCCCAGTCATAAAGGACATTAGAGCTTATTTACAGCCCAGGTTTCTACAAAAACCAACCTTCAATACAAATGGGGGCATAAGCTAAATATTAATTAAGTTTAGAATAAGTAAGACTTCATAACTAGCATTACAGTGTGGGAGTATAATCAAATTAGTTACTTACAAATTAGGTAAAATATTCAAGCCTTCTCAATTACGACAACATTGAGTACGCAAGGATACAGCATACAGATAGCCACACCTAGTTTATTAGTGACTCATCAAATATATGTTTCTAGAAGCAACTATGAATCATGTATTATGTCACCAGGAAGTAACTCAATTATTAAAAGCCTAAGTAGTGATACAGTACAACATCACTCAATATAGCTAACCCAACGTCTACAGTCATACGTTGAGCTATAAAAGGGAAAATAATTATCACCATATTTCCTTCTGGTACTATACTCGTTACAGTACCAGGAAAATAATTAAGTATATATTAGATAAGACATAGTCATAGGATATATCCAGTGAACTTATATAAAATAAATATGATAAGTTAGATTATATGCTAAGTATACTTACACATCAGAGCATACAGATATCAGTTCACAAAATACTGAATCTACTCATACAGCCAATCGTCGACGTATGTTGTCAGTCACCACAGTAAATAATTACAAAGGGACCACATACTAGCTAAGAAAAGTTTGACGACGTGGTTAAGGAAATTTCTAATAAATTTCAGAATTCCTTTCAATATTGTGCCACAATAAGGACAATTAAAGGACAATCAGATTTGCAAAGAATTCATAGTACAGACATCTCATACTATTTATTCACTATCATACGGCTACATCAACACTACAGTTTCACATTTTTGGACCAAGTTCCTGACCTAAACGTATCCTCATTCAAGGAAAACTGAAATTCTCTTGAATCTCTTTCGACATCAACTCATATCACAACTACCGACACCTCTACCACCTTCTGAACTTCCAGTAGGTGGAAACGGAGGGGGTGCCGGCCCTCCTATCAATATGGCGGCATTACATTTGCATAAGCATAATGCTCTCATTGACAGGATCCGCAACATTCAAATAAAGGTGGATCTTCACAACGGTTTGGTCACAAATTACCAAAACCACACTACAACAACCACACAGCCAGTACTACTTACTACAATCTCAGCTGAAGTCTACAATCAAGACTTACAACGTATAGCTCCTGAGATAGATGCTCAGAGGTTAAGTTGTTATCAAAACCATAAGAATGTAGCATCTGATGGCGCCACAGTAACTACTGAACTTACTGATGCATTGCGGACTCACGAAAACTTAGATGAAGCTTACACTAAGGTGAGAACTGAGTTGGGTATCATCATTCAAGCAGTAGCAGTTGTGACAACTGAGACAAAGATGAAAACTCCAAAATTGAGTCTACCCACTTTTAATGGTAGCTACAGTTTGTGGCCTACATTCAAATCTCAATTTACTTCGCTAGTTATCACCCCAACTCAATATGCTTCCGTGGATAAACTCAGATTATTACGTGACGCTCTCAAAGACAGTTTAGCTATGCAAGACATAGAAGACTTGGAAATTTCAAATGAAAACTGGCCAATAGCCTGGCAGAGGCTTGAAAAGCGGTATCATAGCCCGAGACAGTCTGCTACTACATCACTCAAACTCATGGTTAAAAGAGAACCTGCGAAAAAACAATCTGATGACCACATTTTTCGTTTGATTAATACCATAAGAACTGTTCGAGCTCAATTAATGCAACTCGACTTGGGAGATGTAAAACTCGATGAAGTTTTATTCGCCGATTACATCCTGTCTCATCTGGATCCAAGAACTCTGGCAGAATTCAATGCATCATTACCTGATGAAAAGATTCCACATTTGAATTATACTATTGATAAATTAGAAGCAATGGCAAAAAATATTGCCACATCCAAGGGTATGCGTGAAAATACTACCATCTCTACATCCACATCATCAAGCTCACGAAAAGATGCGCATGAAAAACGAAAATCGTCTCACCATACTGAATCAAGTGATTCAAATTCAAGTGATGCAAATTCTAAGAATTCATCATCCAGTTCAAATTCAAGTATCAATTCTGATGACTCAACAAGTAGTCAAGAAGCAGCATCAAGTCACTGCTCAAACAAAGTTCGAAAAAAGAAACATAAAGCTTCAGGTCGAAAACACGATGACAATTCCGAACAAGAGGACGAAGCTCTCCCTGCATCTCAAGTCAAACCCACACATTCGCATCAATTTGTATACAGTTGCAAATTGTGTGGCGGCACAGGACATAAACTCTTTGAATGTCCAACAATGCGGAGTTTTACATTACTACAACGAAACCGTTGGATTCAAGAAACAGGTAGATGTTACAACTGCCTGGGAGATCATTTGAGCAGTAACTGTACTTCTAAACAAAATTGTATGGTTTGCAACGACAGACATCACACAATTCTACATCCGCATGGTGACTCCGAAACAAATTCTGAGCCCGATCTTAACGATTCATATCAACCACAGATTCAGCACGTGCAAGCAAAAAATTCATTTAGCGTTCTTCCTACAGCTGAAGCTTACATTCTTCACAGTAGAAAAAGGACAAAAGCTAGAATTTTACTGGACACTGGTGCTGGCAGTAACTTCATTACGACAAAGCTGATGACTTATTTGAAGTTACCAATTATCTCATCCAATCAGAAGTTCATCGTGGCTGGAGGCAAGAAGCTTTCATGTCATGGCAAGACAACACTTCAACTACAATCCAAATTTGATAACAATCACACCATGCAAGTAAAAGTTTACATTTTGGATCAAATCACATCAAAAGTACCCAGCAGACCAATAAAATCACAACAATGGGAACATTTAAAAGGCGTGCAACTTGCAGATTCAAAGTTTCACCAACCAGGGCCAATTGACATTTTATTGGGAGCTGCCATGGTAAATCAAGTTTGGAAAGCTCACAAAATTACTGGTGCCCCTGGGACACCTAGTGGTTTTCTCACATCTTTGGGAATCGTAGTCATGGGAACTACCAAGAGTACCCAACAACACTCAGGTCAACTGAACGTAGCTACATTCAAACCTGCAATTGTTGATGCCGAACAGAAGCTGACTACTGTTTTACTCACGCCACAGAGTCATACCTACCCCATGGGAATCGCGGACACTAACAACAATGTGTCACTTACAGATAGGCGTTTTAAGATACTCAGTCTATTTGTAGAACTCCGAGGGATTCTACGTGTGGGAGGAAGGCTTGAAAACTCCAATCTGCCGTTTGCAACAAAGCATCCAGCTATCCATTCTGACAGTCAATCATTAATTCAAGCAATGATCTTATCTCAACAATATTACCTCTCTCATACTGCGACAACATCACTGATTGATCAAATATTTATCACTGAAGCCCGACCATTTTTACACACTGAAGTAGACATGGCAGGCTCATTGAGGGCACAGATTGGAAATATCAAAAGCATCAATACAGAAACAGATCGACTTGTACAAGTAGTTACTCTCGAGAAAGCAAATGAGTACAAACAAGTCAAATGGGAAGTACAGAAAGCTGCAATAGAATCTACAACTTCTATTGCTGAAGTAGCAAAGCTACCCACTGCAGAGACACAGAGCCAGAAGCCAAAAGAAAAGGAAAAACCGCCTGACCTACAACTGCCAATTAATTACACGCAGAGGGTTAGTAAAATGACCTACGGCCAATGGACTCAATTCATATTGACACTCTTCATTCTTGCTATTCAGACTGGCTACATTTACTTCACTTTAACGAAATTACCAGAACATGAGATGCCAGATATAACGAAAGTCCAGAAGACTCATCAAAGTGAATCTCAACCACTTCTTAATGGCTGGATTGCTGTCATCTGTGCTATTCTGGGGACAACTGGAAATTTATTCGCATTATATACTATTGGACGAGGTCATGTTACAAGGAACAATCAGACAATTTGGTTTTTAATGAGACTTCACACATCAAATCTACTGACAAGCATCTTCTATTCCTCTATCAAGGCATCGACGTCATTTACAACTGACCCACAACCTCATATAACGATTCATCACTTACCAAGGCATACAATACTAAAGATACTTGGAGTCTGGACATTCGGATTTTCTACTATGCTTCTGCCTCATACAGATTGGGGAACGTTAGGAAGGAAAACACCAAATGGAATGACTTGTACAATCATCCGGAATTTTACTACGAAGAACATCTCAACTGGTCACTACACAAAATTTATTACAGTAATTTTTGTCAACAACCTAACAATTAAAGAAGGTTCAGCCGTAGGCAAGTCTACAATTCTCAACTGGAAGACACCTGAAAATATTGCAATGCAAGGGCAATATCATCTGATTGCTTCAACAGACATTGCTATTTTCTCAGCTATTGACATCCAACATCTTCAAACCTTGATGTCCTATGAAACTGAAAATACGGAGTCTGGATTTCATTTCTCTCAATCACCGGACTCGGACTTTTTCAAACTAACATTTTCTGTGGACTAACATTCGTATTCAGCACAACACTCACCCCTCTCATTCATTTAGCAGCATCAATCCCATAATTAGAAAATAGTCTAATTGATGTTTCACCTGCATCTCTGTCTCTCTCGCATTCCGATTATATACATGTATACTAATTGTTGATGTTTTGTTGATCTCTTTCCAGTCAATCAACGTGTGGGAGAATGAACGGCGATATACCTATACCGCATAGCGATATATTTATAGCGCATTCGGACAGCAAAATAATACTTTATTATTTCACTATTTCACATTACACAGTATTATGTAATACACAAAAACATTACATTTAATTTATTGTCACACTTTCCTTATGACACGTATGAAGGAAACAAGGAAAATAATTCTTTTATTCCCACTGCCACTATCCTACGTGGACATTTTATCCAACGTGGACATGGAGCGGAGCGACCACAATTTACTTCCTTTACTTCTTAAATTCTAGGAATATGGAACTAACTTTCCTCCTCTCCATAAACCTTACATTTCCTTCGGCGCCACACCTTATAATATAATCCTATTTTCCTCCCCAAAATTCTATTACACACAGAATATTGGAAATTATTATATTATGTCGAACTCAAACTAAAACACTAACACTTGTTCATCACAATTCGATCATTAAACACATCCTTCTAAATTCTCTCTCAAAATCACATCGATCTCAAACTTTTATTTCATACAACATAAAAGTTCTCATCACTATTTACAGATAGACTCAACTCATACTCATCCTATATAATTAAGGAAAATTTCAGCGTATTTACTACAAAGATAGTAGATATCATTTCACTGCTGTAGGCTCTGTCTGACAGTGGGCTGCGGCTGCTGTAGTTTGTTTCGATCGCTTCCTCTAGCCTTCAGTGTACCAGCTCTCCTACTCTTCTTCCACTTCCACTGTCCTGCTATCTGCTGCTGTAGTCTGTACATTACCTACGGACCTACCTCAGGCATACCGTGAGCACACTTTTTTACTGTACCAAACGCTATGAAAGACTCAGTCTTTCAACAGCAATAGGATTTTCTCGAAACCCGACAATAATCTGTATTATGAAAGCTTAAACGTGATAATATGCGTCATAATGCAAAGCATAATATTAAGTAAAAGTAAAATCCACTTTTTTGCACCAACAACCAAGTATTAATAGCAAAAAAAAAGAAGTATACTGGCGCAGTAGTGTAAAAAATATCTGCCTTAAAGCTTCTTATAACTCCCGGGAAGAGTTACGTCAAAATTTGCCTCAGACTTGGGAGACTTGCCTTTTTTGGGAATTACCTGTTCATAAATATAGTAAATTGAAGTTACCTAATTAATTTAGGAAGTTAATGCATGTTGGTGTTGGTAGTTAATAAGTGGTAGTAAACGCAAATTATATTCAAATGTTGGGAAACCCTCTTGTTTAAATATTTGTCGCTAGAGAGCGACATAATCGATTTGAGGAGACGGAGACTGGCTGAATTACACAAGGTAGAATATTAGGCTGAAACTGAGAGAAAAGCCAAAATTGAAGCCTGCCTAACGCAACAATTAAAGTTCGACTTCCAAAATACTAAAAAAAACTAACAAGGTCAACTATGTATGTTTAGTATGAGGCAGTTCATTGCAAATATGTACTGGATACCTGAAATACAGGAACACGTGCTGGAATACTGGTAAGTACCTACTTACCTTACAACTTACAGCTGACAATTGAAAAATTTTTAAACAGATAGACCAAAACCCTAAGCCTAAATCTACTTCTCTAATCTGTGGTTACATCCGATCCATTTTCCATTTGCACAATATAATATAAGTAATAGGATGGGACACACTGGTCTTCTATTCTAGCAGAATCTGAGGAATCTGTTAATATCGGTAAGTAAAACATATAAGATTTGCAAAGGTG
Source organism: Dicyrtomina minuta (assembly GCA_949802685.1). Classification (NCBI taxonomy): domain Eukaryota; kingdom Metazoa; phylum Arthropoda; class Collembola; order Symphypleona; family Dicyrtomidae; genus Dicyrtomina; species Dicyrtomina minuta. The sequence goes on along the minus strand of OX461809.1, from coordinate 25,361,176 downwards.
CTTTTTAGACAATTGCGTACATAACTGAATAGCGCACTGAAATTGCAGCACTAGTAGCCAATATTTTTAATGCCACTAATAAATGCTATATCATCTGTGAAGAACCAAAATGACCCATTTCCATTTTTAATTTCAAACAAAATGCACTATCCACACAAAAAGTTAAATAACGTGATTATGAAAGTACATATGTAAATAGAACATTGTGCATTTTTCAAAAAATATGTAAATGGAATATTTTGACCTGTTCGAAAACATGTAAATGAAACACTTTGCACATTTGAAAATCATAAAATTAAAATATTTTTCACCTTTCAAAAACATGTAAATAGGATATTTTGCACTTTTCAAAAACATGTAAATGAAACATTTTGCACATTTGAAAATCACGAAAATAAAATATTTTGCATCTTTCAAAAACATGTATAAATAGAATATTTTACACTTTTCAAAAATACATAGAACATTTTGAACTTTTCAAAAACAAATAGAACAATTTGCACGTTTTAGTAACTTGTGACTAGCGTTGTAAGCATGTATCTTATTTAACTGCATTTTTTGACATAGCTCATTATAATTCTAGCATAAATTGGATATGGGTCATTTTGGTTCTTCATTAGACGATATTACCTATAATATTATGTTCCAAGTAAGTACTTACAACACTTAGCCATCCAGCCAAGGCACTTCCAGTTCCAGTTTCCAGTACTGGACTCTTAATTGTGTTTGTGTCTCTTCTCCTCGTCATTTATCAAATTTTTGGCTCCGTCTATACTTTTTACTTCCACTGCACTGCCATATGCCCATCAATACCACAAACAACCATCATTAGTCATTCAGTTCATATAGCTCAAGCACCATCCAATTCGAAAGTTCTAAATCGTGGAATAACGTGTTTTGAGTGTAGGCTAACTTAAAGTGTAGTACTTATTTACCTAACTCGTAAGGCATACATATATTGTCAATTACGTACACGACACTCTCATGCGAGCCTGTTGTCATTCTAAATAAACAAAAAACTGAGAAATGACCTAGGTACATCATTAATACAAATACGCAAACCATGTCAGCCCCTCGCTCCTTAACGAGAAAATGAAAACACCTTGCACTAAATCCATTTCCTTGAGTACATAATTAAAAATCCTAACAAAAAAAAACAATACATAATATACTTACACTATAAGTAATAATCCTGAGTAATTATGACAAAGCCATTAAATATCATACTGCTATTAGCACTACTTACTTATATTTTGACTTGTTTGCAATGCATTTTGCCTTGTTTCAAAGAATTTTACGTTTAAAAAAAATGAAAATAACAGATAAATAGGAAATATTTTTGTACTTTGTATAACTAAAGTATCAGCTTTTTTATATTATGACACTTGACAACACAAACTAATTCCTCACTTATCCGAATTCCAAGTAAATGACATGGAGGCAGCGGGCATTTATTCATGCATATGGCTGCATTATAATAAGTGCACGCCTTTTTTTTTTACTAGTACGTAACTGGAGAGAAATTCAAAAGCAGAATATATCTGCAATTTCATTATTCAGTGATTTTCCCATTTTCCCTCTTTTTTTCCTTATTATATTACTATCAATAATCCTTGCGTTCTCCATCCAAGAGTTCTTAAATAGAATTAAACAACCAAAATGAGTTTATTTAGTCATTGTTTGCATCATATTCGTCATGTAATGATTATTATTATAACTACACGGGTCTTCTATTTGCCTATACATTATGAATGAGGAAAAGACAGTCGCATCGCAGTCTAGAGGCTCGTCATTTATCATTATGCATATTATATTTCATGCTGTACACATTGTAAACTGTGAACCAATCTGTAATTATATAATTAACGTAAATGGACATGGTGACAACACTCAAATAGTTGCATAGAGTAAATAAGAGTTTGATTAATTTTCCTTCCTCTGGATGACGTAGTGGAGTAGCAGGCTGAGAGTGGTTAAAATGGATAAGGAAAATAGACGCGTACAATGTGGAGGGCTCAAGGATTGAGTGCCAAAAATAAAAAATGCAAGTAAACAGTGATAATGATAACAATCTTACTAAACAATTCCCAATGTTTACACTTCTTTATTTACACTCCAAAGATTTATTTGTGGTAAGGTATTTGCATTTCTTATACAAATTACATCTGTGATATAAAATGAGAGAAATTACGCGTTAAGGAGCTCTCTGAATTTAAACTAAATAAAACGACGAACAGAACAAAAATTCAGATTTGAAATAAACAAAATTGCTTTTCAATACGGGAACTTTTTGGATTTTTCAAAATTCAAGCATTTTCAATTTTTTTTTCAAAGAAATAGTTTCAGTATTTTGTAAGCCTCAAAATGGTAACCCGGTTGTCTTTCCTAATCTGCATATTTTCAGAGTGCTCAATTCGCCGGACTATTTTTGTCTGGTCTGTAGGTGTTCGCCGGAACGAAGGTAAGCAATAATGCTAAATCCTCATGATCTATTCTCTGGAACTAGTTTTGTGCAATGAGGATGCAGAAAGTGTATAATATATCGAGGCTATATTCGCCGTAGTAAGAGGGTAAAGATTGTCCCCAGAAGTTTAAGTTCTGCCGTAGGTAGGGACCCTAACTTATAGCAGTTATACCTTATAAACGCACACGTTCTACAATGCTAACGGTCTGAGATGACTGCTAGTAAATATATGGCAACTACAACTTCAGTAAAAAAATCTACAGACGACCTATCACACTACAAACATGAACATGATGCATTACAGAACAGAGAGACTACATCACCGAGGGAAGAGTCACAAAATCACAATTCTCCAGTGTTGACATTTCTCAATTAGATAAAAATTATGAATAGCTCACTCACTCCAAATCTTCACTGTCTCCCAAGTCAAGTTTTTAAATATTCGTCCAAAGAGAATCTTTCTCTTTCGATATATTTTCTCACCTCCTCCTTAAATTTTGTGTTATTAGATAGGTTAGTATACAGGGGTAACGGCATACAGGATCGTGGTACATGAATAATGCCTCCTAATAAAATACAGTCCATCAAGAAAAATACACAATTATTACAAGAGAGAGAAAGTAAATTTTTTATTCCTACCTATCTACATAATTTTTTTATACAATTTATGACATTGTTCAGGCTATTAGGCAAACTACATAGAAAATGGCAGACATAATATAGAATCATTGTTACAAAGGCAACAAAAGGAGGGAAGATAATAGAATTGACATTGTATCCCTAAATAGGCTCCGTGCACAAGAGAAACTCATAGCATAGCAGCGCCACTCGTGGCGCGGTACAAAGATACACCGGTGAGATATTCAAAACTTTAAGACTCAAACCATTAAAAATTCATTTTTAATTAGGATTAGTATCAATGAGGTGCCCAAATATTCATTTTTGCAATCTACAATATTTACAGAAACTGACAGAAAGCATTTAAAGCATCGATTTATAGGCATTAAGTTATACCTTCGTCTAGTAGTCTACTTATGATGTACGTAATTTTTCCATTAATGTCTTATACATTTTGGTCTCACTGGACTATTGCCATTCCTAGCTACTAGCCGCACTGCCTGGCTATTTTAAAGCGACACCTGGACTTGTGCACGGAGCCTATAGCCTAATAAACCTTTCTCCACCCGGCCCTAGTCCATCACCATAACCATCCCCATCCAGGAACAACAGAAACAGAATTCTTCCCTTTCCTATAATGCACGTCCAAAAGTCAAATTCATGCAATAAGCATACACTAATATTATAATCTATCCACAATTCCTCCGATTGCAATCCTCTCTTATATATATTTGCTTATGGACTATACTATATGCACTATGCTATTATTAAGAAATGCAATCTCAATAGAAACCATATAACACTAAATAAACTATCTCCTTGGAATAGTAAAAAAAATCCCAATGATTCACACATACATAATAACATATAATAATTATTATTATATGTTCCTACTAATTGATGTGTACACAATGCCCATCAATTCCCCATGCCAATGGCAACAATCAGATTTAAATAACCGTTGGACTTTAGACTGCATATAAATATTTACAGAGAGCACAGGATCCTTCATCACCATCACCTCTATAAACATATATGCAGCTCCCAAACTCTCACCATAATAATTATTACTTTTCTTTTAAATCCTTTCTTAAAACTGTGTTACTTTTGATCTCTTATGTTCTGAACCATATAGCAGACTGCTGTGAGGCTACTAACATCACTACCCGTCAAACCAATAGTCAAGAAGTGACACCGGAAATCCTGAAGAATGGTCCACTAAAATCTCAATAAATAATTCATAATGAACGCAATGAATGCCTTATTAATGTGCAGTACTGGAGCTTAAGTTCTATGCAATTTTATAAAAGACACCTTAATAATTTCAGTGAGCCATCCATTCAATCCAGCAGCAGCCTGAAAATCAATCAAAAGAAAAGTGAATAGTGACTGTGAGAGGCCCTTTTGCCTATACCTATACCTATAGTACTTTACCAACTTGTAACTCACGAAATACACTGACCATACTACAAGAGGTATAATTATCTATTAGTCATGGGAAGAATGCGTGCCCAAATGTACATATGTAAATACTTGGGAGAAATGAGTATTGACAGTGGAGAGTGTTTGCTCATACTATGGTTGTGGAAATAGGTGAGGTGTGGATAGAGATGCAGAGGGGATGATAGAAAGAAGAGGTGAGTGGATTTTTAAATTCCATTCAAGCTCATCATAAAATATATAGGTAATATGTTGAAATGTACGAGTCAAAAGCTCCAACTTATAAACTGGGCTGTGTGTAATCACTGCACCTGCATTATCTACATATCTCCTGTACTTTTCAAGAACGAGACTGGAAGTTGTTGGGTTGCGGATGTGAGTGTTTCTGTTTACACTCTCGACATTACATGGTCCTCGTCCTGGTCCTGGTCCTATGGGCCTATGGCCCTATGGTCTCTTGGCTTTGTAAATAGAGACAAGTGAGAGAAATGACTGAAACTGGAATGAAACTGTGATTATAAGAAAGGAGGAAATGAGGAACCTGCCAGTTTCTCCCTCTCAAGAGTTATCAAGTTATGATTGAGGAGTGATTAATGTTGGACTTATTAGACTTCACTCTCAGCCTCACATTCAGTCATAGTCTCATCATCACAAGAGCTGAACAGAAAAGAAGATGAAGAAGAAGACGTGAGGAGTGAGTGACGGATGGATGGAGCAACTCTCAGTCAGTCAGAGGTTATATCCAATGTTATTGTTGTTTTTTTTATCTTTTTTTTATATTTTGATTTTTTTTCGCTTCTGGCGTGTAACTTGTGTGTTGTTGAGTGGTGGTATGGGGATGGTGATGTAAATAATAAATAGGGGAGCTGTGAATTGACGGGAGAAGTGCATATGCTTTCCTTTCCTTTCCACAACACTACACAGTGGAATATTATGATGATCAGCCACATTTTTCATTTCCTTTTCATTCCCATCCAAAATCTAAGGAATAAGCACACTGCATGTCGTCTACTGTCTACTCTCTCACCTCCGGGATGAGCTGCTTTCCTCTCCGTCTAAATGGTATCATCCTCATTCTCTGTATTATCACCACTGCACTATACTACACTATTGTCAGTTCAGTTGGCTGGAGAAATACCTCTATTATAAGCATTATATTTACGTAACAAAATTAGCTATATGTATGTGCAAGCCCTACCTATAATTATTATATAGGTGCATATAATATCCCCGCGTTACTGGATTAGTGGATGACTTATATGCCATAATGTATAGTTATATACTGTGTGCATATGTGTGTGGACAGGTACCTACTTAGGATTAGTACTTTGTGACTTTTGAATTTTGAGTGTTGGATGGACGTGAAGGGTTAAAGTTGAAATTAAAAGCACGTCAGAGTCAAAGGGTAATAATTGATGTGATCATGTTTACATATTATTATTATGTCAAGCTTCAGTTTGTCACGTCTTGTCATCCATCCATAAACTATAATCTGTACTTGATGAGTGTGAGCATGTGAACGTGTGAAGTGCTCGTGAGTTAATTCTGGGTCACATCATCTCACACCCCACCAACACCAACATCTTCCAAAGTCGAAATACAATCTGCATATTCAAATAAGACGTGGAAATGATGGGACGCAGGACTTAGTAAGGCAAAATCATACATATGTATGCTTTATGAGTATAGTTAATCCAGGTTAGGGGACTATACCTAACTTTATAGCGTAGGCACTTGTATAATAATTATGTACGGTGAGTGACTTTAATAAAGTAAGTGAAAAGTGGAAGTGAGGCGTCAGGCCAGTCCACACCACCATAAGCTATAGATGCATTATTGCTCTCAACCCATCCCCATCCAAGTCAGAATCAACATAAACATGAGAATGACAGAATATTATGAGTGGAGAGACTCCACTCTTGTGTCATTCTTGACACACAAATACAAAAGGAAAGAACAGAATTATGGGGATGATCCGGATGACGCGTCTGCTCCGTCTCCTCCTCATTATTACCATTTTATTGTAATTATTATTTCAACAGAAACAAGAAAAAGAACAAAACCAAAGCATAATTTACATAGATCTATTATTTATTAAAGTCAAGATCCTTTAGATCCTTGCCTGCGGCAGGACTTTGTGCCATCCTGGAATTTCTAATGTAATAACTAGGAGCTCTATAAATGGGTGAAAACGATTTCAACTTTCAACAAAAAAAGCCTTTATATACTTATTTCATTATACAATGCCTGCCAGGATTATTTTTTTATTTTTAATATTTGCTGCAAAGATAGATTTGTAGTGGCTGCGAATAGCATACTCTTATTTTCTGCTCCCAGCAAGCAAACTCTCTCTCTCTCTCTCTGTTTTAATTTCTGCATCTTTTGATTTCTTCTGCCTAATTGTCCAGTGCAGTGCAATAATTGTTTGAAAATTTTCACCTTAAAATTCCTACTCCGCTTTATTTTGTATTACAGATTTCATTAATAATGATGGACAATAAAGATCTTTATGCAAGGAGCGATTCTGGTTAGAGGTAAACACTACTACAGCCCCCTAACCAGCCCCACCACGACAATGACAACCACCCCCATGGATGGCTACGAATCTACGGCTACGAAATCCCAGTGTATGGAAGGAGATCACCCTGACTACTGAGCAGATAGAGAGAGAGAAGGAAATAGCTAAGGCTGAGTGCTGAAGATACAAAGTGTCTGGCCAAGAGACAAAATAAAGCGAGAAGGGAAGGAAGTGAGCTGAGCCTGAGGATTGTACTTGAGGACCATTAAATATAATGTATGAGACAGAGCGTAATCTGGAGAGATAATAAATAGAGTCAGTAATGAGGTCTGGATGGGTTGGTAAGTGAGGAAGGGAGATGGTGGCTCTGGACTCTGGATGTGGCTTTGGCACAGGTGGACGAGGACTGCTGCTGCTGCTGCTGGATTGAGGAGATAAAGATGGATTTGGTGAGAGATAGATGGACGAGTGGGTTTTAAGAGCGGACAGTCTCCAGACTTTTGGTTCCTTTTCCTCGATCCTTGGCTCTTGCTCTTGGGGATGGTGGTGGTGGAGCGGGCCATGGGCTGGGGAGAGGTGGTCACAGGTTCTTCTGAGTGAAGTGGAGTGATGGAAAGTCAGTGCGGAGGGGGGAGGTGAGGAAAAAGACGAAAAAGTCAACGATCATCATCATCATCTCTTCTCTCTTTTGGTTTGGTTTCGTCTGCTCCAGTCTTGTCTTGTCGAGTCCTGTCACTGATTTATATCAGGACGTGTATCTAGACGCCTCTCCTCATAAATCCTACTATAGACGACGGGCTCCTAGATTTACATCATACACATAATAATAATAATGCTCCCATCATCCACTCTCCCACCTGGGGCACACGAAGCACAGCAACTACCATCCAATTTGTTTCACACACCAGCACCAGTCATCGTCCCATCGCCCCACACAACACACACAAACAGAGTCAAAGCCAATGACGAACAAATCTGAGAGGCACAACTACGAGACTTGTATCCCTCCCTCCCTGCGAACACACTTCCACGTCCATAGAACCACAAATCCAGAAATCCAGACTTCTCTCCACTCAGAGTCAGCCCCACGTCAGATGTGATCACAACAAAACAAAATAAACCATCATCTATCCTTCATTTTAATACCTTCTCAAGCATTATGTGACAACGACAATGACAATGAAATCCTCCTTTTCCCTTCTTTCTTGTACACATTTCACTGTCCACTAAAGTTGGTCTCATCTGGACAGAAGTGACAGACCAGAGAGGATAAGGTCCACAGAGTCCCCTCACAAACTTATCCCATGCGCGTCTCTGAACAGGTAGACAGACAGACACCAGACAACAAGACTCTCCTCGCTCTCCATGTCTCTCTACCCCACATAATAAAGCGTGGACTCCGAGCGTACAGCCTCATCCTCCTAATAACAATAGTCTCGTCTCCTGTTCCTCTTACTTAATCTTGAGCAGGCTGAATTCTGAATGTGAACCTGGAAGGCAACATGGAACAACTCTTGGACTGATTTTGATTGATTTTGACAAATGCTATCATTTCAAGTAGTCTTGCATTTCTACACAAATCCACCCAATGCAATGCCCAGAATTTCATATCATGTAGCTTAGAGTAAATATAGATGCTGCATCTACCTCCGTACATATATATAGCTTCGCTTCTGAAGGCATTAATATTTTAATTCGAAATATTTTTTTTAAATCGTAGCTTATTATTATGTAGTAGTAACTAATAAATCATTTTAAAAATAGTTGTCATATGGGTAATTACATATAACTTTATATTATGATCAGTTTTGTCTAGAATAGGCAGGTTACAGGGTATAGATGGTCTAGTTAATCATGAAAACCATATAATATAATCCCTTAGTACTTTAACTTGGGTGATATGACATTAATTAAATCACCGTTATCCGAAATCAGTCAAATGCTCCAAACAGTCAAATTCCCTGTAACAATTTGCAAAATTAGAGATATTTAATGCATGTTAGGGTATGGCTATAATTATTATAATACATATAATTACCTAAGTACATTTTTAAAGCAGGTATTATTATTGTAGCGGTCGCAGGGAGGATTCTATAGTTTTTCAGGTAGGAAACGTGTAGTGTGTACAGTAGTATAGCAAGATGGACTTGCTACAGAATATAAATGGGATTTGTTTATAGCCAGTGCAGTGGAATAAATATTAAAGGAATGACCAAGTGACTGTAGCTGAGTGATGAGTAGCTTTTATTGTTCTGTTGATCTGACTAATCGCCAGGGGAAATCATGGTAATGATCTAGAATCACATCTTATCTCCCCTCTCCTGTCAACTTTCATATGGCAGGCTTCTCGATCTAACATGTGTACACAACACAGTCATCCAGAAAGACACACACACACACAATTGACTCCAGCAGGAGCCATAGCCAACGCAACGTCTGCTTTCTCGACTTCTCTCAACAGACCCCACCTGAAACTGATTGTCAGTCATTTCTATTTCTCTGCCCTCTTCAACCCATCAGTCCAAATCTCCAACAACTAATCAAATATTATTATTTTTATGTTATTCAACTTCCATGTTTTTAATTTTCTAATGATTTCATGTGCTACCTTTACATATACATGCCTCTGCTTTCCAAGACCCGTGGATCCTGGTCCTGGCATTATTCTTTTTCCTACATGTAGGATTATAGGATATAGGGCAGGACGAGAGAGGGACGAGGACGAGAGAGTAAATAAATACCAACTACAAGAGGGATACAGGAAGGATGGGAGATCATATAATGAAATCAACAATATGATTACCTACCTATGTAGAGCTCACTTGGATTTATTTACACACTCAACTAAGACAGAGTAAAACCATGTGGCATGACATGACTTGTAGACACCTTTAGTGTTTTATTTTCTACTTATTTAGGATTAGTAGGACTCAAGTTTCACATCGACATTATTATTGGCGTTGACTTGTGCTTAAGTGAGCAGACATGTAAACAGACGGAGGACGAGTACACCTGGGGAAGAGAGTGAGAGAGAATGTTGACGTGAGGGTGTTGAATTGTTTTTTATTCACGTCTCTCACCAGAACCAGAGCCAGAACCAGAACCAGACCACAAGCAAACGGCCATGCCTTATACCTACATATCTCTCTGCACTACGTCTGTATATCCCCGTGTGTGTTAAAAAGGATGAAAAATGAAAAGGGTTATCTCATGTGACTACCCTTCATTCCTATAGATACACTCACTAGTCAGCTATTAGTATTTCCTGGCCCATGGTTCCTGACTGAATGACTCCAGACACCCGTGTTGACTCTGTACATACTCTACGTAATGGGGAGGAGGTATAGTCAAATGAGGATTATTTGCATATATCTATACAGGGCAAGCACAAGTACTCACTCACAGATTTCATACTACACTCAGTCAGCTTGTACACGCCACAGAATAGGAGGCACTCCTGATATAAAAATGTAATACCGAGTAGTGGAGCAGTGCATATGGAAGTTGAGGGAGACTTGTGGCTATAGGAGTGAAGTGCCCTGCCTACGTATTCATTATGTGACATTAAATAATCTGGGTTTTGACAGGTTGACAGCCCAAGTCAGCAAGGGGTATGCCCCTGTCCCTGCCCCATTCTACTATCTATTTACTTATTTATTTATCCATTTATTTCCAGGGATTAGGGATACAATCTCCACACTACGTAGCCCTCACACCTTCCCAATTCATTCTTGTTTTCTCTCTTGTCTTGCAAATCCATAATAACTAAAACTCCCAAATATTACCAGACATGGACAGAATATATAGACGTGGAGAGCTAGACCAAGATCAGTCTCCAGTTTAGTCCGATTAATCGATGCTCCATAGGTCTTAACTTGACCAATTCTACGTTAATTTAATACCATCGTGTCTCGCCTCCATGGCTATGTTGCTATTATATTATGGCTATTTAAAAATGTCCAGACCAGTCCAAGGAGTCCATTCCAGGCTTTTAGTACCGTCTGTCCTCACAAAATTCCACACAAAGCTTCGTCAATTATACAACATTTTTTATTTATCTATTTATTTCTTCCTAATTTTCAATTATGACACAATACATTTTTGCAGAACATGACTTCAATTTATTAACAGAAATAAAAAAGGACGTATCTTTACAGAATGGATTTGACCCTTGAATTTCTTCCGTCCGTTTCATACTGTTTGTCAACGATGCTCCAGTTTCTTTAATATTTTTATTTTATGTGTACTTATAGTTACGATACATCCACAATCCAGACCACATTTTCCAACCAACATTTTCAGCACGCGAACTAACAACGGCATGTACATAGAGCACATGGCTATATGGTATAGCATGGACATTTGGAATGGATATTCTGCATAGTTATTCAGGAGATTTGAGTGAAAGTCTTCCTGCACTACTATGATTAATCCAACAGCGTTTGAGGAGGCAGAGGGAACTGCAGGAGAATGAAAACATGCAAGTCAGCGTGCTTACTTAGATACCGTATTTCCTTTAATAGTATACTGGTCTGAGATGTAGGAATTAAAATAGTACACGTGCCTGTAATCGCACTGAATTTGTCTAGTGCACGGGGTGTGCTAATACAGGAAATACGGTACGTAGTAGCTTTTAGTGGAACGGAGAGGAGGCGAGGGTCTGTGAGTGGAAAGATGAGGAAAATTAGAATCTCTTCCTATTGCCTGCTGCCTGGGTTCTCAATATTAGGAAATGATTAAAGATGTGAAGTGAGATGATCGAGTTTGAAGGGTGATGTGGGGAATGTGTATATCTTTCTACCTGGATGCCTGAATCAAGTGGATCGATACGGATGAAGATGAGTTAGGTGGCAAAAGAGATGGTCTCATCGAGTACAAATGGTAAAAATATATGCGCAGATAAATTGAGGAGGAGTAGCTAGGAGACAGATTGCAATCAGATCAGACATCAGACTGAAACTGACAGGCTGCCCGGTGCTCCCAGCGTAAACAGAAACATGGACTATAGGTAGGTAGGCACTGTAACAGACACCCCTGCAGCCATAATTACACATGTGTGGATTGTATAGATATGGGGGAGGGTGTAGTTATACATACTAAAAGAATTGTATCACACACTATACGTATATTTAATAGTTTAGGACAGGGAAGGAGCTTCTTTTATGAATTACCGGATTAAAAATCAGAGATAAGAGATGAGATTCATCATCATCATTGAACATATAGGATCTACGATACGAGTATGGATGGGTACGGCTCCAGACACGCACATTATAATTTTCTTTTTCTTTCTGGCACTCTAAAGATTTAAGTGTTAACTAGGCTTACATTTTAAGTGTATAATCGTACATCTCCAGTTCAAAATCCATAATATATAAGTAGGTATAGTTGCATGTAGTTTAATCGATAGTTGTAATGCAGGAGCTGAGAGGCACACAATAGAAAACTTGTTGGTCATAAGTAGACACTTGTATATAATCGTAAGTGGCTAAAACTCTATTCACCCCTCAGAGCTCACATCTCTATACGTTAAAAAGAATAGCCATAGCCAACAACTTTATGCATCTATATAAACGTCTTGATTTTGATACTTCGTGTTTCCCATTAACTCTAATGCTAATACTATTTCAATTCGAAGTCCTTTTTTCTCGCAATTCCTTACCCTTACATTGGAGCGTGGTGTGTCTTAATGTGACTGATGTGATAATATGATTTTCAGAAATACAGTTTAGTCATGGCTTTTCGTCTGGAGTCAAGTTTCTTGCAGCCTAAAACATAATTTTTTCCTATATACATATATGTCTCCCACACAACTGTGTTTCTTTCCTGTTGTATGTCCCATTTCCCACTTTTTGTCGTGTCTGTATTGTTTTTTTAGATAAAATACACTGGAAATGGGAGACAGTGATATTATTAGCTAAAAATAAAAAGTGCACGGTGGAAAATGAAAATGAAATACAAAGGAGTTGCAAACCAAGTTAAGCACACGTAGAGTGTTACAAGTACAGACAGGAGCAGCTAATTAAAAACCAAACATACTTTCTTTAACTAATCTTTAAAAAAATAACTCAAGTTTTTCCAGCATGGCAATAAATGAGAACTGCAGGAGAGAGACAAAAAAGTGAGTAGAAAATTTAATGAATAGGGGCACGGAATTGACGGGACAATTCACGTCTGTACATAGTCTCTTGAAAAATGAAAAAATAAAACATTTATGAAAAGCAGGTGCTTTAGAGAGATGCTCTAAGGGTTTGAAAATCGAGAGTTTGATCATCTTTTACTCACCTTTTTTTGAACACCCATTTCCACAAGTATCTTTTGCTAGATCTTCATTTTATAATCTATCTTGCACCTTGCCTCACATTTATTCAACTAATCCTCCGAAAACTATTCCTATTTTTGGCTTGTGGGATAACTATTTGCGCACCGGGGATTAATCGGTTGAATACGGTACATATTTTCCTCCAACTTTGTCGCTCTTTTTTCGTGATTGCCAACAATAAAAATTAATTCTAATGAAATCAAATCTAATGTATAATACTGTGGCAGCTTCATATATAGGGAATCTGTAAGTGTGAAAAATGTGAGAAAAAAAATTGAGCATGTCTTTTTATCAAAAATCAAAATCAAAGGTTGGAAAAAGTGTGCATAAATGTGAGGTTGAAATTATGTCCGAGGTGATGAGGACATATACCTGCCTATAAGTATGTATAGGTAGGGACATGTTTTTGTATCTGGTGGTGGATGGTGTTGAAGTGAGTGTTTGGAAGATAAGAGGTAGCTCAGTAGTCTGTTGCATTGGAAAGAATAGAATCGACAGACTTGGATGACATTGTCAGCCCGGTCTTCCTCACCATCCAGTTGAGCTTCTCAGTTGGTACTGTGAACAGCTAAACTTCTTCGGTCCCCTCTCAATCATCACAACTTTTAGCTCGTGCTCTCGCTTTTTTAAGCTCTTCCACCACAAAAGTTCCTACTGCTTTCCATAACACATCACATCTCATAGATATACCAGTACCAGTACCAGTGCCAGTGTCTTGTCTACCTCCACTGACTTTTACCTTCCCTCTCAGTCACCCAAAAAACTCATCCGTGTACTTGACAACAGCCACATCTTGAACAGTCAGTCACAAATTAGAGCACCAATTAATATGTGTCATTACATCTAAGAACGGTACTCTGATAGTAACTAGTTAGCTATAGCACTAATAATACAAATAGTGAAATTCACAAAACAATAAATTGCATTGTTTTGTAAACTGTGTGCTTCTCAAGTTGAATGTGCCCCACAATAAAAAAGTGACGAGCGAACGAGAACAATCTACCGCTACCTACGTAGGATTATTATGAGTGAGAATTTCTTGTTCAAGTGTCCGAATGAATCCTGTTCAAAGAAGACAGTTACATAGTAGAGAGACAGTTTGAAATGTATTTTAAATTACTACCAAGTCTCTTCGCATTCATAGAACCTGCAATCAAAATCCCAGTATTACCGTCACCTCAGTCAGAATCTGTCAAATTCCAGCACCAACACCAGCACCAGCACCGGCTTCAGCACTCCAGCAGCTCTCTCATGACGTCTTCTCTCATTCGTATTCAATTGTGACCCGGTGTGGGTCTTCCTTTTAAGTTATTGTATATAATCAAAATATATATAATTACTTTGTACACATTTATAAAAAGGAGTCGCAACGAAATCGCAAAAAATTACTTTATAGTTTCGCAATTTAGCTTTATTATTTATACACGTGTGTGACTAATTATAAAGTGACCTCACGACGAACACATTTTTTTTAAAATTGAGCACTGAAACTGAAGAAGAAGAAGACGAGTAATAATTTGTGCTCGCTTCAACATCAACAACAATTCTTTGGAAGACGAGATCGAGGAGATATTAACGAAAATATAGAAATAATGTATAAAATAAAAATGGGGAGAATAGTGATATTAGGAAATAATGTAACTTGCCGTCAGTCAATACGGACACTCTGGCTAGGAGTATTTCTTGTCACCATCTGTGTCCATCTGAGTCATGAACAAGCTTTCTTTTCACCCACCAGTGAGGAATGGGACGGGAATTTCCGCTCCGGCTCCTATGGAAATGGTCACACATGTGCTGATATACCCGTCAATTTTACACTGTGTAAAAATATTGGATACAAGAAAATGATGATTCCAAATCTTTTAGGACACGATTCCCTTCAGGAGGCTGAATATCATGTATGCTTCATTTATTATTTATAATATTTTATTTGAATCGCGTGTGGCGTGATACGTAACACGTAATTAACTTTAAATTGCTTCATATATTATTCCATTGTTTTGTAAAAAGGGCAGTAAGTAGTACAAGAAGTGAGAACTGTCAGGTCAGAAAAGTAAGCGAGCTCTTACCAGTTTTTAAGTCTTTTCTTCGTAAATTGTTATTTATGTTATAGTATTTGGCAGTTTTTCCTTCATAGATGTTCTTATAACTACTTCAATAAATTAATTATACAAAACGCAATTATTTTAACAACAGTATTTTTAAAGGTATATAACAAATTGTGGGTCCATAAATTGAGTGAGTCCTCTGAGATGTGTCCTCAATGGAAGACAGTGTCAAGTTTATTTTTTTTATTTTGAATAAAGTTTCCTTTACCTTTATGTAGATTATTCTTTGAGGAAGTTTCACTATGATCATAAAATTCCTATATAATTTTCAAAGTTAGTAAAATTATTTCCCGATGAACCAGGTTTTCTTCTACAAAACACGTTGTACAGATAATTTACTGTAGGGTAATTATATGATCATATCATATTAAAAGTTACCAAGACCGTACGCTGCAAGTACCTTCGGGCACTGTCATTCGGATCAGCAGCAGCCCCTTTATTACCATATCATCCGTTATGTCACAAATAATTAATAAAAATTATAGTATTACGACCAGGCCAGTGACCAGAGCAGTCACTACAAAGCAGAGTATCCTAAATGTTGAGTGTAAAATTCGAGGTCAGAATTTTATTGAAATATACAAAAAGTGAGGAATGAGTCCCAAATAGATTATCTGATATAATGTGGAGGACTCCCTTCTTCCTTGATGAGACCATCCCATAATTTTGTTGCAGCAACTGATATTCTCCAATCCGTGACTAGGATTTTGTTGCATTTCAGCAGCTGAGTGCACGTTTGGAATACAAAGTCATATATATATGTAGTATCCAACGATACACGAGTATTGTTCTGCTGATCTATAAAGTGTCTACTTGTAGTTACAGAAATCGATGGAAATCCAAAATCATGATGGACATTGAAAATAACCTGGAGCGAAGTATAGGCCATATAAGGCCAATAGTACATTATAATATGCCAATAGGCAATTGGAAAAATATTACCTTCAACACTGAAAATTATGTCTCGAGGTCTTGACAGTTTTATTTGATTTTATTACACACACCCTAGTACATCTTTCCCTGTCCAAGATTTATCATGAGCTGTGGGATTTTGCATAAACTTGACACTCGAGGTGCATCCAATGTGACGAGATAAAACATACACCACCACCATCAGAATGAGAACATCACGTACAACATAATATATAACAGATAACTACTCAATATTTATACAAAATCCTCCTCATTTTCTTCCCATTACATCCCTTTACACTTCTACTTATCTCTTCTCTACAAACTCTTGAAGCAACTTTATTAAAGACATTCAACCCTAACATTTTTTTTGGAGTAATCATTTAGCATTTAATCAACCCAATGTAAGACTACAAAATTACGAGTTTTCATTTTTTTAGCGTTACATTATCAATAATAATTATCAAGAGAATTTTTATATTATAAATCGTACGTAAGGCAGCGAGAAACGACAAACGGGCAAATAATCCATAAGTTCGTATTAAAACTAAAATTTAAAATAATATAAACAACCTATATGATATACGTAAAAGAGAGAGAGTATAAACTTTACTGCACGTGTACTACACAAAACAGTACTGCACACTATTATACAGGGAAACAGAGAAAAGATTGGAATAGAGAATCGAGGGCAGATGAGATGACTGTATGGATGTTTCAAAACCAAAAGGAGGAGATACAGATGCATTCTGGATCTGGAGGAAGGGCCTATATTAGATATATTGTTTATTTCATGTTTTGAATTGTAAGTATAAAATTTAGCATGGTCATAAATCATGAGGTTATGTACGTAAGTAGAAGTAGACGAGTCCTGATTTGATGATTTTATAATATGACGTGCACACAACCAGTAATAATGTCCTTCCATTCCTGTCGTACCATAAACATAAATAACATAATGAACTTTCAGCCTACTACTTAGTTAGTTAGAGCATGGTACTGCATTTCATCCAGCATCATCCCCAGCTTTTCCTATACTCACTCGATCACTTTACTCAAAACCCATGTAGGCATGTATATACATCTGTTTAATCTGTAAAAGATGCATCCCATAGACTTGAAGCATGAGCATTATCATAGGTATACGAAAGCGAAATTCGAGGGGTAGGTAGTAGGTAGGGGCTATAATACATCTCATATGTCATAAATTTAGTACCTAGGTACTATAGTTACTATAGTAGAAGGAGATATGTATGTAGCTATAGAAGTGGTGCAGTAGAGCTAATGGAGTTATACCTATTTACTCATATGTAGGATTGAAACTGAATGAGTTAACTTTCAGCTTTCGGAGCACTTAAACTAGTAAATGGGAAATTTTATTGCTCCGGATATGCAAGTTTGATTTTTAGGCAGGATAATTCCTTATGCGAGATACACACAACTCTGACAAAAGTTTCTCGAGCTCCATCGTGGTCGTTTTGAGTGTTTGAGTAGTTTTAATTTGGGCTCTCTTTCTCCTGCACAATATTCTTTTACCCTCTTCCTACCTCCTCCAGTCGTAGTTACCAAACAGTATATAGGTAATACGATTTCACAAATTCATTAATTCAATTACCTACCTATTTACATACTACAGGTACATACACACAACAACAGACAGAATACTTATTATGTAGCACAGCTTTGGCATTGGCAGCAGTACCTGACCCAGCTGTGAGTTAGCACATTGTGCTCGCTTTTACAATATCAGAGTTGACATTGCTATATACCTATAATGTGCATTTATTAGACTCTTAGTTTCTTACAATTAGTCCCTTTCATACACGTGCGAGTACTTAGCCACAAGTTTAAATTTGTCTTTAGATTTTGAATGGAGCATTATTATTTGGTTTGGTCGTTCCACACTTTTGATTGTACTGACCAGTAATTGTAACACCTGACTTTTCTCGAGATTATAATCAAGTAGGTAGATTATATAAACAATTTGTGCCCATGTTCCTTCCATATTACCCTCCTATTTAATCAATTTGTTTCAAAATAATTCAAAAGGAGGATTAGGGGAGTACACGATCTACAGTATGTATAGGTACTTATGGCTCCACAATTACGTGTATAGGCTTAGTGTACGAAGCTACCCACATGTGTATTATTCTCCATCGTGTCCCTGTTTAAATCTATGTATGAAATATTGAGTGAAAAAAGAAGAAGGAAGCATGTTTAAATAAATTATTTCCTCTTTTCTGCCTTGTCAGTCTCTCTGCACTTAGTTGTCTTTCAGTTCCCTTCTGCTCTATGACTTAATGAATTGCATTGCATCTGGTGAAAAAGTGTCCCTAATTCCATAATAATTCCCCAGAGTTTTACTGACACTTAAGGGAGTTATGACTTGTAGTGGCTGTCTATGGAGAGAGAGAGAGAGAGAGAGAGAGAACATGATGACGAAGAAGAAAGTGACTGGTGAAGGTAGTTTTACATATATTCATATAGCTTTACGGATGTGGTGTGTGACTATATTGACGTGTGGGTGCATGGATCTCGTGTCGAAATCAAATGACTGACTAGGACGTCCCTGCCTCATCCCTGTCTCTGTCAGTTTCAGTTATCTATATCATGGAGGAGCACACAACTCACAGCTGAACAAACACTAGTCTGCTTTTCTCTCATCTTCTCCTTCTCCTTCTTTTACTCTCACATTTCTCAGTCGCATCTCACACTCCACGTCTCTCATCCTCAGACACCCAACGCCCACCAAACACGCTCTCAGTACACTCAATACTATCATTAAGGAGGTAGCTGAGCTGAGTAGATAGGTAGGTACCTACCTACTTTTTTTGTGCAGTATGCACCAACTCATCCCATGTCATCCCTATGCACACTCTGTACAGTCTACATAATGCTGAGTGTTCACTTCTTTTTTTATCCTATATATTTATTCATTCATGTTTTGTACTGTGGGACGTCGCATCCGCTGCCTTTCCCCATATGGTAGACTGTTAAATATTATTGTTGTTTTTACTATCAAATCAAATACTATATGGCATGAGGACAAAGACAGACCATTACTGAATTTTAAGAATCTCATATCTAGCTCACTGTGTACAGAGATAATGCTGGATTGGACAATTTTACAGTTTAAGGAATTAAATAGGAATTAATTGGGATGGATACGTTTTTAATGGATGATAATTTATATTTTTCTTTTTGTGCAGGCAAAATCCTGGGTTCCTTTACTTGGACTTCAGTGTCACCCAGATACTCAACTATTTTTATGCTCTTTATTCAGTCCAATTTGTTTGGACAGACCCATTTGGCCCTGCCGCTCTCTATGTCAAGTAAGTTAACCAACATCTCGGGTAGTTTTGTCATTTATGTACCTAGATATTTTATATATATAGTCTTCTCATGTTTTTTTTTATTATGAGTGTCTTTATGGTCTCTGGTGTGTGACTGTCGTAAAGCGAAGAAAGTTGGCTGTTGCGGATGGCCTGGTAGTTGGTTGATATAATTAACTGTAGCCATGAGTACGGAACAGATCATTCCCTCTGCATTATATAGCATTAGCACTAGCACTGCTATTTCAATAAAGAACAACTGTACCTACCTAGGTACCTATAAAGTATTCTATTACTCGTACTAATATATTATGTAACATCAAGTGCAATTCGTGAGGATGAGAAATAATGTCAGCCCAGCATTCACCAGTATGCCAGCATGCAGATACTATTATTAATCTAAGATGTAAAGATGTAAAATTATAGGGGGTTTCAAAAGTATCTTACATCTGTGTAAATTAAGTATGCACTAGTAAGTAATAATGATTGGCTTTTTACAGAGAGTTCAAGAGAGATGTGAACCACGGATGCTTGCATATAAATATCCATGGCCAACAATGCTAAATTGCGACAAATTTCCTGAAGATCATGATCTCTGTATTCGACCAGGAGCTGCAAACACGGCTGATAAAAATGGTGAGAATTCATTATACAATTCGTATTGCGTGTGTTCGGTACAAGGAAATCGGATGGTTTCCTGAAGTAAGTAGTAAGACATTATGTTCTAAAGTGAGCCTTTCTATTGCAATATTCTCAGATGATCCAGAATGCCCCGCATGTCACCAAGCTCACACTTGTGAAAACATAGTTGATAACTTTTGCCGAGCCGATTTTGGTAAGTCACTTAAGATCATGTAAGAAGATGTAAGAACAAAAATGTATTTGTGTATATAACTCGTATCCTCCATTTGCATTTTGAGAGCCTCAATAAGATATAATTATTTCATGGAGTAAATCCTGTGTAATTGAACAAAAATATTGAAAAATATTCCAGTATTTCGGGCAAAATTCAAGCGTACTCGAGGTTCACAGTTAGAATTTAGGAAGGGAAGATGGTTCAAGCCTCGGGAAGGGACGAGAAGAGCTCGAGAGTTTCGTGCACTGGGTTTGGAGCCGAAGGATAATTGTTGTACTAATCAATTGCGTCCTGGTCAGCCATACATTGTTATGGGGATCACGAAAGGAGATCAGCGGGTTGTCACCTTCGTCATGGCATGGAATGGGAAAGATAAGGTAAGCATTTGAGCATATTGAGCATTTAAAAAGGAAAGTACAAGCTGGTGCGCCTTACATAATTACATTACATAATATAATAATTTTATTATTACTATTACATTAATTATCAATAACATAATAAAATGTGAATGAAAAAGTAACAAATTAAAAAAAATTGGAAATCCTATGTGTGTAACAGCTCGGATCTTTCCAGGTGTTGAAGAATGCAGTCCGAACATTCCGAAGTATGGACTGCTCCAACCCATTACCCATGTCGGTCATTGCTGCTGGTGGTGAGCTGGAAGGGACTGTCGGGGGGAACAATCGACGGAAGAGAAGGAAACAAGGGAATGGAAACGGGAGGAGACGAAGTCGGCAGTATGGTGGATGTCGAGTTTCAGAACCTGGAAGTAACTAATAGTGATTCCGTGATTCGTCTCATCCCCTATCTCACTCACACGTCTCGTATCTTCTCGCACCTCAAGTTCTAGTGCTAATTATTTTTGTCCGCGAATAAATTAACAACTTTTTTCCGCTTAATACAACCACTAAACTACTAACTATAATACATACAAGAGGCGCAGAAGTTACTTCCAGTAATCTATATGAAGTATGGAATCTCACCTACTAACATTACTGTGGTGTCAAGCAATGAACAGTTTAATACGCCATTTATTGCATATTATGTGATTTGAACGAAGAACTGTGCGACTGCCCTCCTGTATGTCCGATGCTTCAACCACACTCCCCAAAATTATGTGGCAGACTTCCCATTTATTAAAAGATACTTAAAAGGATGTGTCATGAGGAAATTGGAGCTGATCATTGTAAACCCGTGCCCTTATAATAATAATAAACAGTGATGACCCCTTTGAACTGCTGCTTGGCGTTGCTTCCATGAGATGTGTAGCATTTGAGTGTGGGACGTATTAATTTATTTCAACGATACGAGAAACATCTCTACTATAAACAATGAATGTGCTCTTGTGGTTGCCGCTATCGTTGCTGTAAATATATTATATAATACACCGGAGCCACATGCAGACTGAGAAATATAACCATAGGACTTTAAAAGAAAGAACAAGCTTTCAATGTCTAGTTACTAATTTGTAATTTGAATAAGCTATAAACTTGCAGAGTGACAGTGACAGTATCTCCACTCTCCACCGACTGTTTTACCCAAAGTAAGCCTCAACAAATGCCCTTCTTCCCCACATCCCCCCTAGCTCTCATACAAGCCCCCCCCCCAAACGCCTGAGATTTCGGAAAAAAATAACAAACTGAAATGAGCAGCTAAGTATTTAAAGAATGTACAATACATTATAGCTTGACCAAATCCCAAGTACTTCCAACGTACTTATGTATAGTGACTGGAAATTTTGGTGTAACATAACAATTATTACTGTAATTTAGAATAAAGTACTTTAATATTCGCCTGAACGTAGTTCATCGTCTACCAACACTTCTCTTTTTTTCCATTCAGCAGCCTCTTTGTCTTGTACTTGTCAATATGGTATACCCAAATATTTTGAATAACTTCCCCAGAATCACTATCGTAATATGACTTAGTTTCCTTCACAACCAATTGTCAACCGAGCAACATTACAAGACCAAACGCATCAACCACTTAGAAGCTGGCTAGACATGAGTCATGGCTATGCCCGTCTCGCCCCCTTGGCGTCAATATCAACCTGTAATCAACTGCATAAAACATTTACCTGTGTGAATATTTTAATTCTATAATTTCAATGAAATAATTGCATTTTCTTTTACTTCCAAATATTATATTGCTTTTCTTTATTACAAATACTTTCGAAAACAAAATTTTGTTGTGTGGTACACCTGAACTGTATGTATTATGTATAATAATTATATTATTATATTACACAATGTTGACTACACAATGTAAAACTCCTACACTCGGTTAAATTTGTATATCTTTGTATAATAATAGCTATGTCATGTAGCAATGTATGATAGCTACAATAAACTTATATTAACGACTGTGAGCAGCAGAATTTATATTATATTAAAACAATCTTAGGTGGTCATACTGATTTGAAAGTATGAATGATACATCAGCGAAATAATTTTTACACTTCTTACGCACTTTGAATTTTCGCTAGCTTCTCGATCTTCTCGTCTTCATCGATTGCATCTAAATTACTTTTTTTCGCAAAATCCGCTCCAGCTTTTGTGGTAATCTCATCTAATACCATTTTGCCTATATTTCCTTTTCGGTATTCTGTTAAAAAATGTTGCGATACCAAGTGTAAATCTGGTTTCATTTTGTAGTCTCCTACAGGTTTAAGAGAAATGAGATAAATTGAATTATTTCTTACTATTAACTTTTATCGTTTTGTATTATTTTTCTTATTTTCCTTGGAACAAAGTAAAACTTACCTTCCATAGATCGAACTTTATTCATAAAACCGAATTTGACAGCACCAGAACTTAGCACAGTCGTGATACAGTCTGAGGGGCCTTTTAAATCGAAGTATTTTACATATTTAAAACAGCGTTTTTTATTCATAAGATAGAGTAGATAGTCTGCTATCAAAGTTTCTCCCACTTGAGCATCAGGAAGATTTCCTATACACATAAAAAATGTAGAAAAGCACTAATTACTAAATTGAAGTTTACAAAAAAGGCACTATTTTTAAGCAGAAAAAAGTTTCGTACCACAAACAGCAAGCTTTAATCCAGCTTCGGCATCAGGAGCACGTGGTGATAATATACCCGGAGTATCATACAAAAACATTTGTGGGGATTCGGAGATTCTGACTTTTTCATGAACGCATTTCGTGACACCAGCAGAGGGTCCTACTTTTACAGCTCGTCCTACCCAAAAAATAATGTGTGAGATTACGCGTACTTGTGTAAACACCAATACGCATTTATAATAAGGATAATTAAAAGACAACGTAGGTATTTACAAGATAAGATCAAAAAGGCATAAAACGGCAACTCGAAATTATAATCTTAATACATAAATCACCTTTTTTTAAATGCTTCGCTCTCAGCATATTAATTAAGGAGGATTTTCCAACATTAGGGATTCCAATTATCATGGCATGATATTCTTTAACTGCTGTACGTCCGAACCTATCCGAACCCTCCACTAACTTTCTTATTGTTGGAATCAACTACAACCAAGAAAAATGTCAGATTACAGATTATATCATCAAACTAATAAAACATTGGAGGATTTAACACATCACTATTAATGTCTAATACAGCCTGCTACTAAACCACCACGGAGAGAAATAAGGGTAAAACGCCAATAACAATCACCGGATAAGTTTTCACTGAGTGAAACTCCTAAGTCGCGGTTAAATCGCACCACTGGTCAACGCTTTTTGTTAATTGAGAAATACAAAAATATCCAACAGTTGAACCCACGACCCCCATTAACCTACGGCTTACGACGACACACTTACCAATTATCTACTAAAACAGTATCATAAGCAATGATATAAATGTTTTGCCGGAGTTGTGGTGTCTTTAACAGATTTCATGATAAATATTTAAGCTACCGAAATTTCCGTAATAATTTTTTTAATAGAGACTGCTATCATGCTATTAGGTAAGCTTACCGGATTCCCCAAACTTCAAAACTTCGATAGGTTAATCGGTTACAATTAATACGAAATACAACTAACATAGCTTTACCGGATTCCTGATAATATTTTTTCCGAGCGTGATATTTTAAAAGATTTTCCATTGTATTTATTAACGCATTACGCATTTTTTTCTTTTTACAAGTTACAAGGTAATACAAAGTTAAACTACTAAAAGGACAGACGCATGTCAGACTACAAGTTATTAAACGAAAGATTCAGTCAACTAATGGCTTTACCTTTCGAACTCCTTCGTCCTTGTCATTTTTTAGACTAGTAAAGAGAAGGCAATTTACGTCTGAAACTTCATAAGCGTTAGTAATTCTTGCTATATCCGACGATGATATTAGGTCACTTTTATTTAGAAGCAAAACATGTGGCTTATTCCCTACAATTTGATGGGCAAAATTTGTATGTCGACCTGTTAAAGGTATTCGTGCGTCATGAATTTCAATGACACAATCAACAGATCTTAATTTGGCTTGCATCTGCTTAAGTCCTGAAATTAATAGGCGGAACACAAAAAATCATTCTCTACAACGACCATCAACAATACATAATACATACAACATAGTTTAAAAATTATGATGTAAGTAATTCTAATTTTCAAATTTACCTGAGTTCATATGCTTTGGAAACCAATTAACAGCCCCTTTTGCAGCAATCGAACCAAAAGTAGTTCTAAAATTAGCCATGTTTCAATAATTGATTTAAGAGTACGTGCACTAAAAACGCTTCAACAAATTATTAAGAAAGAAGGCGATTAAAAACTTGACATGGTGCGATCCAGCTCACAGTTCAGACACAACACACGTCACACGTAGTACTTTTATACGATACACGCCACATTCAACATTAACGAGATACCGGCTTGAAATATTGCACTATTTACATGATTCTCCTTCAATTTTAGAAGCACGTAAACTATAAACCTAAAAGTGTCATCGTTGAGCACCAGATATGAAGTATTAGTTTAGTACGAATTACCATTCATCAACGTTAGACACTAGGTGAACAGGTGAAGGCTGACGATTTTATTCTTTGGAAAGTAATCCTCGTTTTATCTGCTAGTTATCAGTTATACTCAGTTATTTAAAAAAAATTAATTTGGATATTAACCTTCCGTATCTTGCTACCGGGTACCGGGTGACCATCAATAAGAGTGATAATACTGACAATAATTGCTCTTAATAAACTTCAGTGGAAACTTCCTAAAACTTTAATACAAAAATGAAATGAATGAAAATGAAAACAAGAACAACTAAAATGCATTTAAGAGCAATCCGGGATCTACCGATGATACATGTGAGGGTGCTTAGGCGAATAGGCTTCATCGCCGCTCAACCCCGCCAATAAATCTTTAAATTTTGACTCAAATATGCGGCTCGTTTTGTATCTTGAGTGAAGAATTCAATTTCCTTGAAAAATGAAACTAGTCTCAAATTGGAAGCTGGAGCTGGGAGGAAAAACAATGGAAGTTTTAGGAAAATAAATAAAATTATATTTAGTTTAACTGAGCTGACCACTGGGAAAGGAAGTATTGGGGAGTGAAAAAAGAACTTCTGTAAGTCATTGAACACTGAGTGTTGAGCGTTCGGCAACAAGCAGAACTGAAGTGGACAGCTCTATCTGTGACTCTGTCACACAGACAAAAACAATAACCAACCCATCAAAATGATTGCAATGTCAATAGAACTTCAATTCTTGATAGTTATAATTATTTTCCGAATTATGATGGTCTTTGTGGTGGAGACGTCATTCGTACCGGATGAATATTGGCAAGGGCCAGAAGTAGCGCACAAAATAGTATTCGGGTAAGTTTTTGTATTTTATTTAAGTACATCAATCGACCTTGGAGTCAACAAAACTTATTGTAAACCTCCGCTTTAATTATTCTTACGTTTTCGTATTTTAGCTTAAATTTTTTAATAATTATATGCGAACTAATTCTTTTAGCTATGGCCATCTAACATGGGAATGGCTGACGGGTTTGCGGAGTTACTTGTACCCAGCATTCTTGGCCATACCCTATTGGATTCTCAAGTATTTTAATGCAGACAGTCGAAAATTAATTGTAAGAACAGTTTTAAGCCATTTATTAATAGTGGGAAATTGTTTTTTAAATATTTGAACTGCATTTAATTTAAATAACGATGCTTCTTCCAGATGCTGGTACCCAGAATACAGCAATCCATCGTCACAGCATTCGGAGATTTCTACTTTTTAAAATACTGCTCTCTTCGCTATGGGTCAGCATTGACTAGAATAGTTGCTTGGCTGTACTTTTCAAATTGGTTCATTGCATACTGTGGGGCAAGAACGCTGGGAAATACAATGGAAATGTCTTTAAACTTAATTGGACTATATCTTTTGGAGAAGAGTGCGTGCTATATCTATAACCCCAGGAAAATGCAATTTAACTAATTTATAAATTAACTTTTTACAAGTTTTTAGAAATATACATAATTGCTGATTACTTTCGTTTCTCAATAATATTAGATTATATGTACACTTTCATTCTCTTGATGGCCGTTAATTTCGTGATGAGGCCATCAGCCATTGTCTACTGGATCCCGTTTGCACCAAAAGTTATACGTGAATTTATTCGCAGACCGTACATGTTTCTATCCTGCTGTTTTATCGGGTACATTCAACATGCAACATATAATCAGTATAAAATCCTCCTGTATTCCAGTCATAACTTATTTTGCGATTGATGTTTCCGCAAAATTGAATTATAGTACATGGTTCTATGCTGATAATTCTGTAGATTCTCAGTTCTCCATCTGACGTATGTCGTGGATACGATTATGTACGGAAAGCCAACCTTTTCCTGGTGGAATTTTATCGATTTTAATTACATTCAGGGGAAAAGTGCATTATTTGGAACTCACCCTTTTCATTGGTACGTTACCAATTGTTTGCTCTTACTGGGCGGTGGACATTTCGTCCTATTCATTATTGGCCAGATCCGTATAATTCATCAGTATCGGTTACATTACTTCATCGCTGGAGGACCTTGTCACATGGAGACTTTACTTATATTTTTCTACGTTGCCTTGTATAGGTATTACCATTGTTTTTATATTATGACTTAACCCTATCTTAAAATCAATAGTAATAATAATTCCTACACAATATACATAAAAATCAATTACTTTGTCGTATCGCCTTTTAGCCTGGTTGCACACAAGGAATTAAGATTTATGCTACCCATCTTACCTAATCTTCTCATTGTTTCTGCAAGTATTATTAACAACTACTACCTAACAGGAAATCGAGATTTAATCAATAAGTAAGTCTACTAAAATTGACAGTGTATACGAATGAGTCTTTATTGGTGTTAGAAAAAAATGATGTAATTAATTTGCTTTCGTGTAGGTTTATAGTGCCTTTCCTGGTCTTGACAGCGTTGTTCGACTTAGGTATCTTAGGCTATTCATCTAAGTACCATTTAGGTGGAATTTTACCGGCCACAAATTTTATATCAGATTCCATTGAACAACGTCACATTGAAAAACCGCTGATTTGGATCTTAATGCCATGTTATTCTGTTCCAGTTTATACGTAAGCTAAGAGCTACCTCAAATACAAATCGTCTGTGAAGAACCAAAATGACCCACTTCCATTTGCAGCTAAAAACATTATCCACTATCTACAAAAATATTGAAATAAGTCTTAAAAGTATTTGAAAAGAATATTTTGCACTTTTAAAAAATATGTAAATAGAACATTTTTCGCTTTTCAAAAACATGCAAATAGAACATTTTACACTTTCCAAAAACTCTTAATTAACATTTTACGCACGTTTCTCATTTTTTTTATGACATAGCTAATTTTGATTCTAGCTTAAATTGGATATGGGTTATTTTGGTTCTTCACAGACGAAATGCTTTGAACTTTATTCTTATTACCCATTTTGAATTTGCTGTAAAGGCCTTTAGCGAGAGCTTCTTTTGTGACTTCGTAGATATTTTCATAACCCGAACGCTACAATTGAATTCTTCACTTGTCCACCGCTGGAGCTGGATTTAAACATGACGAATCTACAACTACGGGATTTCTCTGATATTGACTTAGATCATTTTGTACGAATGAAAACAGCAGACTATGGGCATCCCGATTTTGTTATGTTCTTCAGTCCTTTACTGTCTAAAATGACGGATATTTATCCGAATTATAGTCCTTGTTTTGAATCCTTCCATACTAATTTTACGGAGGGTAACGTTGGTAAGTATGTCAATGTATTTTGTCGAACAGATTATGACTGATAGTAGACGACAAATGTGGGGCTTTCAGTTTCCGTACTTATTGTACTTAAGTTGTTTAGCTTGTAAATGTAAATTAGCGTATTGTTTTGTTATCTTTTGTATTGTAAAGTAGTAATTTTCATCGCCTAGTTTTTGAGTGATCTTTCTTAATATTATTAGATTTACTAGAATTATACAAATTAATTAAGAATTCCATTCCTTGATTTTGTGATATGTAATTTGATCCTATAATTAATTAAAAAGTATTAAGCTATTAAGTATGAATTTGTGCCACAAGAGACGAAATGACGTATTTGCATTTTGAGGGCATTCTTAATGTACACAATTATGCGAATAAGTGTTAAGATTTTGAGACTTTAACCTTCTTGATACTGTTTGTTTAGAAATATGTAGGATTCTAAGTTCAACTACCCATCTTATCTATATCTGTAGATATAACAGCTTACTACCTTAAATTTAATGAATTAACTGCAAATAAACTTGTAATTACGACTGCACACAATACACTCCAAACCCTTTTCCTTTTACCGGGGTTGGTTGGTTTAATACAACCCTACAGCCATCCTCCCGGTAGCAAGAACCTCCCTAGTGCTTAAAATATTTTCCTACGGGGGTGTCAAGCAGCAGCGAGGGTAGGGGCTTTGGTGTACAAAAAGAATTGAACATATATGAATAACACGTATACTTAGTGAAAGTTGTATTTAATAACGTTAAGTTTACAATTTTAAAAAATACGTTACATGTGATTTTAAGTCTGAACTTACACCAATGCATTCGAAAGATGTAAAAAATTTTCATGTTATTAAAATTATGAAAAAAATAACTACTGTGATTCTTGAATTCGCTTAATTAAGACTTATTTTTTTCACAAAAGTGCTAGTTCAACTCGGTCAGAATTTATGTTGAATGAGATTATGAATACAATGGTAGAGCAACATGATATGCGGTAGAAATCACGAGGTCATACAATAATTCAATAGATGAGTTAAGAAAGTCGCAAAGACAACAAAACTTATAATTCCAATAAACTCGCCTCTTTATTCATTCGAAGACATAAGATATAGTACAGAAAATTATTCCCGTTGCATCATCTTCTGTCTGTTAAGCTTCTTCTTTGAAACTTTCTTCTTCACTATTTCCTCTTCCTTGGCTTTCGCGACGACCTCCTCTTTCTCTGAAAGGATCACTTCAATGTGGCATGGGGAACTCATGTAAGCTATATAGACATAATATTACGATTAGTGGAAACTGTGATGATTTGTAACTTTGATTAAACATTATTCAAAAGGCTTATTATAGAGCGTGTCTTTGACTTACGATTAATACGACCGTGAGCTCGGTATGTCCTCCTCCTCATTTTAGGAGCACGGTTAACTTGGATGTGCTCGATTACAAGACGATCCGCATCCAAACCCTTAATGTCGGCATTAGATTCGGCATTCTTGAGTAGCTGTAGTAAGAATTCGGCAGACTTTACGGGCCATCGTCCTTGGGTGGTTCCCCATTGTTTAGCCTACATGTTTGAAGATTAAGCAAACAATTTAAATTCACGTACACCCAGTACAGCGTAAGTGGTTGCATATCCTGAAATTCGGTTTACTATTTATTGCAAATGATTACATAATTTCCGATTTTATTTTTACCTGAGCGCATCTTCCGACACCACCGTTGTACCTACGGAAGGGTACACATTCCTTTTTGCCAATAACATTTTTCAAATAACGCACAGCTCTGCGGAGGGGCATACGCTTAATAGCTCCAGCAGTTTCCCTTGTGTTCTGGAATTTAAAAAAATTCATTAATTTCGTGTAAAAATATGTATTCTGAAGCTGTACATACAACACAATAATTTCACAGCTTACAGTAGAATATCTATTTACAGTCCCTTGTATACATCGTATGTTCTTTCAGCACTTAAGAATATTGTACCCAACTATCTACATTAATTTTAAATTAAAGGGTACACAAACAACGAAAGCTTCTTACAAACATCAACTGTAGAGATGTTATACTGGGACCTCTTTCAGATTCTACATTTGCGTTATCAGTTTTGAAAGCTCACTAAACATTTCATTTGACCATAATTCAGTTCAATAAAGCAAGTTCAAGTAGAAATAGAAGGTACACTGGCTGACATAATTTTACGCGTGTCTATCATATCCACCACATTAGTTTGAACCACGACCAGTCGCCTCAATTAAGTCGGAAAAATTTCAATATTAATGATCATATTTTCATGTTTTCCAAAAACAGACACCACGAACTTTCAGAAAATAAGTCAACTC
The DNA here is from genome assembly GCA_949802685.1 of Dicyrtomina minuta. NCBI lineage: Eukaryota > Metazoa > Arthropoda > Collembola > Symphypleona > Dicyrtomidae > Dicyrtomina > Dicyrtomina minuta. The sequence continues at coordinate 25,330,071 of OX461809.1, read as the reverse complement.
AATTTAAGGAGACGTAGAGAGAAATGCATTGTAGGTAAACCACACGTACAAAAGATAGGCCTCATATGCCTTCCTTTTAGAGCTTGAAAAGCTCCTAATTCCAACCATGCTGCAATGTAAAACCTACACAAGCAGCAGCGTGGTCAAATTACACTTATTATCAAAAAATTATTAAATTTTACCTTAAAATGCACCCGAAGATTAGAACCTCGAGCTTTACAGGATTTCGCCGGATTTTCCGCGTCTCTGGAATATTTACCCATGGTTCTTAAGTTGTAAAAATTAAAAAAGTTTAACTTTTAAGAAACACTCGGAACTAACTCTCCGACGACACTGGGATGAGGATGAGAGAGTTCTCGTTCTGACGGCAAGGCAAGGTAAAATGTGAGCAAACAAGATGGCTGTAATGAATGACCGGCCCGGCACGGACAACATCTTTAAGTCTTACATCGCCAGATGGCAAGCCACCCTCTTTCCCTTCACACCAATCTACATTTAACAACTCATTTCCCCCGCCAATTCTCACTTATGGATCTTTGAAAGGGGGAACGATTGGCTGATGTGATGATGGTCGGCGGAAAGTGGGAAAAGAAATGTTGACAACGTGTAGTCAATGGCAACTTTATGTATATCGATGAGATTTGATGAACGTCCTGGTCCTGGGGGTTGTTGTTGTTGTTGGTCACGGAAAGTACCCAATTTCCACGATTTTTTGTTATCTCATAATTGTTTGTTTTATTCCCAGTTAGATCGATTAGAATTTTTGGAACTTAAGTACAGCTTGTTTCCTTACTGCATTATTTAAAAGGAAACGAAGATTCATTTTTATGGATTTATCCAAATACATTTTAAATCAAGATTTCATAGATTCATCATCTGATTGTGTTATTTAATTAAATATAAATTTATTTTTGTTGTTATTATTTGTATTGATATTTATTCATATATTCGTTTCAAAACTGATATTTAATCATTGCTCTCGCTCATACCTATTCCTGCTGGTGTGGTAATATTAATATATGATAGAGTTTTTTCTATATAATATAATGAGTTGTATCACATTATTAAAAAGTCACTGTGAGCGCAATGTTTTTACGTTGCACTAAGGTGAAGGATTTGCCTGAAAGCAGAGTTGGTAACAATAAATGTAATTAAGTGCTTAAGTAAGTAAAGTACCTACCTACGAAATAAATCATTTATCGAGTATCGATCCACCCCAACAAAATGGCTACATCCAGTTGCAGGGTAACAAAGCTTTCTTTATTACTGTTTGTTTTTTCGCCTATAGGGTAGGGTCGGGTAACTGTGGTAGGTCCGATAACTGTGGTAGCGACAGTTTTCACCAGGAAAACATCAGAACTGGCAGTAAAGAAATTTTTTGCATAGAAGAGCGAACCCTGTTCTTCGATGCAAGGTATTCTTTTACTGTCAGTTCTGATGTTTTCCTGGTGAAAACTGTCGCTACCACAGTTATCGGACCTACCACAGCTACCCGACCCTACCCTATAGTAAGCTTTCCATCTCGTTTCTTAATATAATTGCAGATTTAAAATCGTCCCATGCTGCATTGGCAGCCTTACTTGGCATTATTTCTATTTTCTAATTGTTCTATTAAATATAATTGATTAACCTTTATTAAGCTTAAATGCGGAATATTTTGGATTTTAATTGCAGCGATTATTTTCGTTAAGAAACCAATCCAGTGTCTCCAATGCCATTATGTGCTGTTGGCAAAAGTCCTCTGGAGGACTTTTAGCTTCTGTGTCAGATGGAGACCCAGTCGTCTATATTCATAATAGACATGGGCACTTACAACAGCAAATTACTCTTACTGGGTAAATGTAGTCTCATATGTTACTCTTGGTGTGTAGTCGAGTCGCCTCATTGCCATAATTATATGATTTTAGAAATTGCATCGCTATGGCATGGGATGAAGATGGTGACTTTTTGGCAGTACTCGCAGAGGGGACCAGCGTTATCCTTCTGTGGGAGTCTCATAGTGCAAGGTTACTCGAAATAGAATCGAACATCCGTGATGCGGGATCCTGTTTGGCCTGGTCAAAAAGCGGAAAGATATTGGCCTATGCTACTAGCAAAGGAAATCTTCTGGTTTACAATCATAGGACACTTAGGTATGCATTTTATAAAGGTAGGTACTTATTTTTGCCGGTTCAGTGCTTATAAGTAGACATACATAATTTTTGTTGTGTTTGGTAAATTGTACAGGAAAGTGCCGATAGTAGGGAAGCATACAAAAAGAATATCGTTCGTAGCATGGTCAAATGATTCTCTCCTTGCTTTGGCTACGATTGATAATCTAGTGAGTCTTAATACTGTGGATGGGGACTCCATGAAAAATGTACAACTTCGTGGGAAACCCTCCGACTTAAAATTTGGCCAGATTAAAGAGGACAAAAGTTTACCAAATGTGGACAACTGTGTGAGTTGTATAGTTGGTGAGAAGACGTTGTACATGCTCAAATACGAGGAACCTTCCCAGTACACACCTATGGAACTTGGCTTTCAAACGCGTTATGGGAATCTTGTGGCTCATCACTGGCATGGCGATGGCTACATACTAGTTTCCTTCTCCGCAGGTTTTGTCGTCCTCGTCTCATCTCATCACAAGGAAATTGGGACAGAGCTGATTTTAGCAGAATTAAAAAGTGACCCTCTCCGCTACACAACACTGTGTTCAAAAATTAATAAACTTGCCATTTGCTACGGCGATTACCCAGTACAGATTCACGAAGCGGCGGATCCACGAACAGTCTTGGCTGTAGCAGATATTGCAGAGGATGAGGGTAAAATTAAATCCTCTGTACGTTGTCACTGGAGTGATGACGGCCAACTTCTAGCCATCGTCACTACTTCAGGAGATTTACATATTTATTTAACATCCGTTCCCCTCCTGGGGGGAGCATCTGCTACTCACATGGTCCAAATGATTTCTCTCACGGATCTGGTCATTTGTGTGGAGGAAGATGATCAATTACTGATTGAGCGGTCCATTAAGTTAGAAGTGGAACCTCATCTCATCGCAGTCGGGCCGTACCACCTTGCTGCTTGTAGTAACAATCGTGCTTTTTTCTATACTGTGATGGATAGCGATGAATCTTCCAGTACGCCGTTCCTCATTAAGGAATATAATTCCAACATTTTGGATATGTCCATTAGTGTTGACTACTCAGCTGCGAGATGTGGCGACAAGCTATACTTGCACTTAGTGGAGGGGGATGGGATGGATGAGAGAGATGTCAAAGTTTTTCCAAACCCGGATTCCAAATCCTTCAAGGTGACAGCCCATTGTCTTGTTAAAGACTATCTGATCTACGGCGGGGAGAGTGGGCAAGTGAAAGTGTTTCATATGGAGAGCTGGAAAGAGATATATTCTTTGTCTATTCCAAGTAATGTGGCTGTCAAAGGGTTTTTCCCTGATTCCGGTGGAGTCAATGTGGTCATGCTTGATAAGCAGGGTGGAGCCTTTTACTTTGACATCGTAAGCAAAGCCATTTGTTCTTTTAAATTTAAAATGTTACGGTTCGTAGTGTTTGTACTGTATGGCTGTACCCCATGCGGGGCAGCATGTAGAATCCTAGCAGACTTTCGAAATCACCTATCCCACCTAACCCACCTATAACTTCTGCCAATGTCATTTGAATGGTAGACTTTTTAAAGTGAAAACTTCAACTCTATACTACTAATAATAATGAGATGTTGCAAAAATTTAACTTGCTACATCTCGTTAAACATGTTAACATAGTCACTACGTTAACAACTAAATAATTAACCAGATTGAACATTACGGAGAGTCAATGGAATGGGCTCAGCGGTATGCAACTCACCATAATGTTCAATCCGGCGCGTCTGGTGACCCACAGTGACCTGAGTATCGACTTATACGCTGTTTTGTAGAGCATTTAATTGTGCTAATAGGCGACTTCTTTAAATTTTAATCGGTTGACATTTGCGCGTGTACATAGGAATTTAGTGGCGCAAGTCATGATTTTCGCATGTTATCAAATGGGGAAAAAATTTGACATGAGGTTAACCCGTCTGTCTCCTCCAACACTACGTGTGCTACAGTCACCCGATGATCAAAGTTAGTGATTCTATTCATAAGTAATAAATTTGAGAGTACGCATACCAATTTTCACATTTTTGCATTGCCTCAGCCGGGAGATATTGCTTTTTGAATTTAAAAAACCGTGAAGTGAGTTTAAAATTTTGAGAAACCCGATTTTCGGTTTTTAAATATTTGCATGAGAACCACTTGACCCCTGGGGGTCAATCAAAGTTGAATCCTAATTAATAGTGGGTAGTCATCTAATAAAAAATATTTCGCTGAAATATTCCTTCTGGAAGGGAAGAAAACCCCATAATTGGGGGTGAGTTTAAAATTATGAGAAACACTGTACTCTCCAATGCGTTAGTTGAAATGACAATGATATGATACCAAATTGATTTAAGTACGTCAATTACTTTTCGTCGCTGGGGAACTGGGGACGCTGGTTTTGGTATTTCATTTCTTGTGTGAGGGATTTTATTAATATTAGCAATGCTCATTGGTTGCAATTCGGACACGAAATTGAAAATTTGAAAAATATTTACCAAAATTATTGTAAACCGCATTTTATGAATATACTCGGTTATTTGTTAACAGATGTAACGCAGGGTTGCTACAATCCAAATTTTCATTTCC